>QANZ01028632.1:0-20267 GCA_003254925.1 Chamaecrista fasciculata | reverse complement strand
TGTAATATTTTAATTCAATAAAGACTAAAATTCAAGATTTAAAAGATTGACTAAAGATATTATGGTAATATCTTAAATCAATATTGTTGGAAAATAACAAATTAGTTATAACTACCTAAAAGTTAGGTTTGTTATTTTGATTTATTAAATTCCAACAAAATCCCTAGGACTTGGCGCATGGGGAGTGGATCTCTTAGGAAGATTTGATCTTCCAAATTGATTCTCCAAGATTGCATTTGAATTCAAATTATAATATTAAGGTAATATTATAATTAGGAATTCAAGTCCTAAAATTATGATATTATTGTAATCTCATAATTTAATAATTTGATAATCATATAATTTAGGGATTCCCTAATTATAATTATCAAAACCTAAAACCCTATATATACATATAGAGCTAAAGTCGACTAACACTCTATGCTCATGACCCTTGAGAATTTCGACTTTCTTTAGCCAATTCACAAGAGCAAAATTCGATTTTTGCTTTTGGTGAAGAGAGAGAGAGAGAGAGAGAAAACACAACCCTAGTTTTTCTAGAGAGAGAAAGTGGCGCAAACCCTAAAAGGAGTTTTAGGATTTGTGACAAGGTTGTGTGAGATCAAGGATAGGATTCTTGATCATAGGCGTCATCTAGTTCTTAAAGTTCAAGAATTGTTCTTGAATCCAAGACCACTGTAGATAAGGTTCCGGTTCACTTGGAGAAGTGAAGGAGGCTAGCACCTGGGCATCTGCCAAACTGTTCGTGTGGATCATCGGTGGAGGGAGCACACTCGGAGTGGACTCCTCATATTCGTAAACACAAAGAACTGCCGATCGATTTGGGTAAATTCTTGTCCTTATACTGATACAGACCCATATAGCGGATTCATTGGGAAAGAAGTCGCTATGTGCCTTGTTTTATTATGTTTTGGTTTAAATTTTTTAAATTTATATTCGTTTCCGCTGCGTTTTGTGCATGGCGATTTCCCAACACAATGAGCATAACAGAGGGACCAAAATAGAACTTTGGCAAAAAAAATACAATTTTCATCTTTAAACTTTATATCAACTTTCAATTGTGTCCATAATTTTTTTTGCTATTAATTTTATCCTCAACATTTTATATTCTCATCAATTTTACCTTTTATTTTTATTTTACTCAAATGTTAATGATAAATTTTACGTGACTAATTAAAAATTAAAAAATAAAATTAGTTAAAATAAAAAATATTGAAGCAAATTTGAAAGTTGATATAAAATTTTTTAAAAAATGTTTTTGTAAAATAAATTAATATGGCCCCACCAATTATTTCTCACTTCTCAAGTTTATCAAATATAAATTACCATTAGCCAACAAATGTTGGCCCAGTTGGTAAGGAATTGACTCATAACCCACAAGGTCGTGAGTTCAATTCCCACTGCCGATGTGAGGGTCTTGTTGGTAGGCGATTTGATAAGTATCTCTGTAAGCGCTTATAGAGCCTGGAGGCCTGCCCTGACCTTGATGAGCCCCGGAGCCCAACTCACCTAAACTGTTTCCTAAAAAAAAATATAAATTAACATTAAACGAGAAATTAAAAAAGAAAAAAAATTGAAACACTATACCTTATTATGACACCAAACAAAATGTGGCCCTTCCATTAATTAGGCACATGAAAAGAAAGAAAGACATAATCATGTTAGTTACAACTTAAAACCATGGTTTTTAATAATAAATGCTTAAAGATTATAGTGACAATCTCCTAAAAAAAATGAAATGGCCTAAATTTATGCTTAAAAATTTCAACTTGAAATGCATTGAGCAACGTCCCATTGGTCAAACACTGTTGACTAAATGTTCACGTGGAAACAAATCATGGCACGTGTCAAGTTCTGCGTACGTAGACATTGCTTTGGTTTCACTTCACTCACCAAAACCAAACTTTTGCCTTTTTATTTTTGGTCAAAAACTTTTGGTTTTTTTGGAATAAGGATGATTAATTATTAATGATTGGGTGGTGTTCATCATTTGGTGAGACTTCTCTAGTAATACATGGAGGCAATGATTCATTAATTTAGCAAGTGTCATAATAACATTGCATTATCAATTATGTTTCAAAGTAAAACTTTGAAAGGTCTTGGATTTGTTAACTATTGATTATATAATATAACAGTTCAAAGACACCCCACTAGTTAGCATAATTTTATTTTTTTTATGTAAAAACTCAAAACAAAGATATAATTTTGTTTTATTACAATCAATATACTTCTGGAAACGACCGTTACACGAATAAGTGAGGATACATATGACTTAAACTCAATATGCTTCTGGAAACAACAACTAAATTTTATATATAAATAGAGAAAATTTATTCTTTTAGTTTTTGAATTTATCTTAAAATTATGATTTAATCCTTAAATATTGAGAAAATTTGAACCCTGTTTTTTTTTACAAACGTCAATTATTTCATTCTTAAAATATTATTTGTGGGTACTAAACATTTGATGTTTGTAAACAAAGAAAATGATTGAAAAGTAATTTTCTATGTTTATGTTGATAGACCCACTGTCCTTGAGTGTATGAATGACCCCTTCTCCCACCACCACTAATCATGTACACAAAAGATGAGGCAAAAATGAGGCTTAAATCAACATGATATCATAAGTATTTGTTAAAGGAAAAACGGAAACAAACAAGCATAAATTGAAAATCATAATTCATAGGTAATGTTTTCTTAGGGAAATTATCTTTTCCTCCTAAAAAGTCAGTCTTTTGAGTTTTGACTGTATGGGAACCTGTTTCAGCCTCAGGATTAGCCAGATTGCTATTTGCAGCTTAAAAAGGACCAGAAAGCACATCTAAACCCTATGAGACAGCACAAAAAACATAGTCTCTATTTTCTTTTTCTGGTAAATTAGTGTTGGAGATTATGGAGCAAAACGCAGCGGAAAAGGTAAAATAAAATTTTTACAAAACTTATAATCTCCTTCATAGGATCCACTACTTGTATTTATACCCCAGAGAAAAGACATTTACCTAAATCAGACGGTTGCTTGAAAGGTTGCAATTCCAAGAAGTCCACAGACTCGTGTCCTTCCTCTGCCGGTGATCCACACGAACAATTTGGTAGATACTCAGGTGTTAACCTCCAATCTCTTCTCCCAGAGATTATGGAACTCGATCTACAATCTTGGAATTTCAAGAACACTTCTTGAAATATGCAAGAATTCAAAGTGGCGCACCAAGAACCAATTTCTTGGCCACTTACTTTAGGGTTAGCGCCTCTCTCTCTTCCTCACACACAAATCGCCTCTAAAACCCTAAGATTAGGGTTAGTCGAACTCACCCTTGTGCTCTCTTAGAATAGGCGACTTTTTCTCCTCTTCTCTCTATGAATAATAGGCGACATGTGTGAGTATCTATAGAGTCTACATTCCTCAAATTAGGGAATCACCAAATCTTGATTATAAGATTACATTAATATTATAATTCAAAATTAAAAGGCAATCTTAATTTAAATTTCAAGATCATATCTTGAAACCTAGAATGCACACTTCCCATTGGTTGGAATGAGTCAAGAGGATTTGAATTCTCAATTAAAATATTACATTAATATCTTAACTTAAAATTCAAAATGCATTCTTGAAATTTAAAATGCAAGATCAAATCTTGCATTTGAATCTTCAAGTATGCGCCACCCTCCTTGTTATTTTATAGGAATTTAATAAATAAAATAACAATCCTAACTCTTAGGAAGTTATAATCTTATCAATATCCTTAACAAATTGAATTAAAATATTACCCTAATATCTTAATTCAAATTCAAATCTTGAATTCAAATTTAAATCTTGAATTCAAATTAGCAAAATCATATTTCATTAATTAATTCAAGAGTGAGGCGCCACCCTCCTCTTGTTATCCTTCAATATTAGAGAATTTAATAAATCAATAATCACGTAACTCTTAGGAGATTTAGTCAATTCATTATTCCCCAATATTTTAAACAAGAATTCAATTGTAAATAGATTAATCAAATTAACTATTTAACAATTAATATATTTAAACTTGTCGAGAGCAGACTCTAGCAAGCCATCATGACTACCCAAAACACGTGAGTTATCGTTTTAACATAAACGACTTAACCTTAGTACCACCTTGTCATAATCCCTATTGTCACACGATATTTTGGTCATGGATACCCTGTTAGTCCGATAACCCTGTGTGGCCACACATTCCTTGGACAAACTCATCGAGGGGCCCAGTCAAATATCTCTCAACTTAATGAGGGACAAAATTCCTTCTTGGTCAACCACATTCCTCAGCACGACAAACAACCAAACCCGTACCTAGCCTGTATGGCTACCCTGTTACGGGCAACGTTGGACTAGGCCAAAGTTCAGCATCTACAACACCGAAATAATGAAGACCTCAGGTCTAAGGGCATCGTGACAGGTGTACAGGAGAGGCTAGCTCATGATTAAACCCATGCAGGACTCTCCGGGTTGGTCCAGCAACTTGTAACCCTTTACATAATTGCACCATGACTCTCGAGAAGCATCACATGCGTGTATCTCCATACACCGAAGTCGTGCTGGTCTTAGTTTATCCACGTTCCCACGTGAATAATCGACCAGGGACAGTTTAGAATAATTATCACATAATTAATCAAGGATTATTATCACAGTAAACATGCTAATAATATGACAACGACATAATTTATCATTCATAAATCAGTCAAACAATATGTCCATACATATAAAATGATTGGCCCTAGGGCACAATATCCATCAATTAGTCCATTTGATTTTCTTTTGAGTAAACTAACTTCCCTGTCCCTGAATTTTGGACACTCTGATTAATAGGTCCTTGAATTTTGCGAAGTGTACAAGCTGGTCCTCGAATTTTCAAAACGCTATACTAATAGGTCCCTCCGTCATATTGCCGTTACAAAAAAGCTTACGTGTACATGACGGACGCTGATGTGTCCCGTTATATGCTGATGTGTCCCGTTATGTCCACGTCAGCACCCGTTACCTTAAAAAAATCTGCCACGTCACTAAAAAAGCGACACATCAGCATTTTCTCATTGCACTTATAGGTCCCTGACCCATTTTTATTTCATTATTTTCAATTCCCCCTCTTTTTCATCATCTTCATTCATTTTAGTCCCAAATTCTCAAAATAAAATTATAAAGTGTCCCAAAACTCTTCCAAACATTCCAATTTAGTCCTTAAAAATATTTAAAACCCTAAATCCTAAAACCCCAAATTCTAAACCCTAAACTCTAAAAAAAAGTCTGAGTTGAACAATTAGGTCTCTGGCCCATTTTTATTTCATTATTCTCAATTCCCCTTCTTTTTCATCATCTCCATTCATTTTAGTCCCAAATCCTCAAAATAAAATTTTAAATGTCCAAAAACTCTTTCAAACATTTCAATTTAGTCCTTAAAAAATTAAAAACCCTAAACCCTAAATCCCTAAAACTTAATTTTTTTTAATCTTCATCTTCATCCAATTTAGTCCTTCAAAATATTAAAAATCCTAACCCCTAAATCCCTAAACCCCAAACCCCAAACTAATTAACTTCATCCACTTCACAACTGGTTATTTTCCCCTTTGGCGATTTCATCAATCACAGGTACTTCGATGTTTTATTCCATTTATTGGATTTTTCTACAACTTGATTGTATGTCTATGAGGACTAAAGGCCGTAAGAATCATCATCAGCATCATCTATATACAAATGACTATATTTGAAATCACAAAGAAGTGGATGTACGGTGCAAAGATTTCCAACCTATGAGAACAAGGTCCAATCTCCTCACTTTCTCTCTCTCTCTCTTCCTCCACCGTCCTCTTCCTTCGAAAAAGCTCGAAAAAGCTTTGAGCACAATTTTTGAGAAATCGCGAGATGGGCAATCAGAAGGAGGGGTATAATCGACAAGAACAGGAGGTTTTCCATATGTGTTGGCGAAGTCATGGTGAAGAATGAGGTATCAACAAGGCTTTGCTGAGGGGAGATTGATGGGTTTGGTTACCTCGAAGAAGACAGAAGGTGGAATGTCATTTTAAGCAGAGGATTGTGTTGGGAAATCCCGGAGCAAAACAGGCAGCGGAAGCAAAAGTTAAAACAAAATTTTTATGCGCTGCCCAAGATTTCCTACCCGGAGATCCGCTAGCTGAATTTAAAACCAGATACGAAAAGTATTATACCTCAAAGTTTCAATCGGCTGGTTAAACTAGGCAAGTCAGAGAAGTCCGTTTGCAACGTCCTTCCTCCACCGGTGATCCACACGAACAGTTTCCCGAACACAAGGTGCTAGCCTTCAGTTTCTTTCTCCAAAGAAACAAGGGACTGAATCTACGGTACTTGAATCCGAGAACTCCTTCTTGAATCCAATGAACAAGGTGGCGCAAAAGATGAGAAGACAACAACAAAACTCCTTTTGTTTTTCCTTCTCTCAAAACCCTAGAAATCACACAACTCGAATTTCTCACTAACTCTTTAGGAAAATTCGAATTCTCTCTCTAGGAAGCAAGGAGGCGATTTTCTCTCTCTCTCTCTCTACAAGGAGGAAGACAAAATTGCACTTCTAATTCACTCATAGCCTAGGCGCCTAGCACCTTAGGTTTTATAATTATTTTTAGAGCATTATTATAATTCCAAAATCATAATAATATGGCTTCATGAATTGAATTTCAAATTATAATATTACCATAATATTTAATTTAAATTCAAATCGTAATCTTAGGGAATCAAATGAGAGATCAAATCTCCCTCTAAGATTCACTAAGCATGGCGCCATGTTGCTCCAATTTCCTTTGGAATTTTATAAATCAAAAACCTTCCTAACTCTTAGGAAGTCATGATTCTCCAAAGATCCTGATTTGAGATCTCATCAAATCTTTTGAATTCAAATTCATGACTTTAAATTAATAAAACATTTTTATTAATAAAAGGCCCTATGAGGCGCCACCCTCATCAACAATATTAAGGAATTTTATAATTCAATAATCTCCTAACTTTTAGGAATCTTATCTGAATTATTTTTCCTTAATATTTTAATTGTAAATAATTAATCCCCATTAATCATTTAACAATTATTATATTTAAATTTTTCTCACAAATTTAAATACTTCACAGCTGTAAATTATTTAAGACAAGACTTAATGTCCCAGACATTCTTGCTATGTCTTAAAATGTGTCACCGGGGTGACCCACGAATCAACCCTAATTCGTGTCCCTTCAAGCGGTGTCCTAATCCTGCTCGTGTGTGACCCAGCAGGCCCCACGTGAAGTTGGCAGCAAGTCATCTCTATGACCTACAAGTCGTGAGCTAACTCTAGCAAGCCATCACGACTACCAAAAACACGCGAGTTATCGTTTTTACCAAAACCGACTTAACCTTAGTACCTCCTTGACATCGACCCTATTGTTGTACGATATCTTGGTCATGGATCAGGCACAGGAAAGTCATCCATAATCCAAACCTTTACTTTCTCGATCTCATTGAGTAAGTCCCAATATACTGAGTGGCCACTCTTTCCTTGGACAGACTCATCGAGGGCGCCGGTAAGATATCTCCCAATTTAATGGGGAACAAAATCCCATTTAGATCAATCCACATTCCTCAGCACGACAATCAACCAAACTCGTACTCAGCCCTTATGGCTACCCTGCTACGGGCAACGTTAGACTAAGCCAAAGTCTGACAACTGCAATGCCGAAATAATGATGACCTCAGGTCTAAGGCGTCGTGACAGGCGTACAGGAGAGGCAAGCTGATGACTAAACTCATGCAGGACTCTCCGGGTCAGTCCAATAACTCGTAACCCCTTACGTAATTGCACCATGACTCTCGTTCCAGCATCTAGTGCGTGCATCTCTATGCACCGAGGTCATGCTGGTCTTAGTTCATTTTCGTTTCCACGAAAACAATCGACCATGCACAAATTTAGATTAATTATCTCATAATTAATCAAAGACTGTTATCATAGTAAACATGCTAATAATATGATAACAATTAATTTATCTCCATAAATTAATTAATATGTTCTAAACATATTTATAAAATGATTGGCCCTAGGGCACAATCTCCAACAGATTGATCGAAAAGGTGCGATCTAGAAAGGTGGTTGAACATGTGGAGATTTGATGAGGAAATGGGAGGGATGAGGAGGAAGACGAAGACGAAGATGTGGATGATGATGATGAACCGATGAAGATGATGAATGATAAATGATGATGATGAACTTATGAGAAGATAGGGACTATAAAAAATTAGGGATTTATGTTAAATTGAGAAGAGGAAGATGAAGATTAAAAAAAAAAATTAAGTTTTAGGGTTTAGGGTGTTTTTAAGGACTAAATTGGATGAAGATGGAGATTAATTTTTTTTTTAAAGTTTTAGAGGTTTAGGGTTTAGGGGTTTAGAATTTTAGAGTTTAAGGTTTTTAATATTTTTAAGGACTAAATTGGATGAAGATGAATATTAAAAAAATTAAGTTTTAGAGGTTTAGGGGTTTAGAGTTTTAGAGTTTAGGGTTTTCAATATTTTTAAGGACTAAATTGGAATGTTTAGAAGAGTTTTGGGACACTTTACAATTCTATATTGAGGATATGGGACTAAAATGAATGAAGATGATGAAAAAGAGGGTGAATTGAGAATAATGGAATAAAAGTTGGTCAAGACTTAATTGTCGAAGTCAAACTTTTTTTTAGGATTTAGGGTTTGTGGTTTTAGGGTTTTAAATATTTTTAAGGACTAAATTGGAATGTTTGAAAGAGTTTTGGGACACTTTACAATTTAATTTTGAGGATTTGGGACTAAAATGAATGAAGATGATGAAAAAGAGGGGGAATTGGGAATAATGAAACAAAAATGGGTCAAGGACCTATAAATGCAATCTGTTGTGTCGCTTTTTTAATGACGTGGCAGATTTTTTTTAAGGTAACGGTGCTGACGTGGACATAACGGGACACATCAGCGTCCGTTATGTACACGTAAGCTTTTTTGTAACAGCAATATGACGGAGGGACCTATTAGTATAGCGTTTGAAAATTCAAGGACCGGCTTGTACACTTCGCAAAATTCAAGGACCTATTAGTCAGAGTGTTCAAAATTCAAGGACCGGGAAGTTAGTTTACTCATTTTCTTTTCTACCAAAATTTTGACCAAAATGGTCACAATTCAGAAGAATCTGTATTTTTTTTTTACTGTGCAAACTTTCTGGTTTAAAAGAAAAATGGCCCCAGTTATACAAAAACATACATTGTTTGAAAAGAAAAACACAGTGGTGATGACGATGTAAGAAAATGAATGCTTAATACAGGACAAGCAGGAAATTCAATGCATGATATTGATGGAAGCCTGTTTACAGTAGATATGGCAATAGTGACAAAAAAAATACTGCTCAAGAGAGAGACAAAATGTAGAATCAAATTGACAATGGTGGAGGAAAGAAAGCCCAATCACTATCATCATCGTAATTGTGACTTTAATTAACTCACTTCTTATTATTATTCTTCTTATTCTTCCTTCTCCTTACTTTGACTTCCCAATATATATTCAAAATCAAAAGAAAAGGCTAGGCTAGTCTTTATGTGTTTGACATATAGTCAAGGTCTATAAAAGAAAGATATATATCATATGCTTTTATTCAGAGACAAAATGCAATTTGCAAACTTCATAAAGGTGCACTCTCTTAAGCCAAAGGGCATATTACCTCCTATCATTTAAGGCAACTCAGGCGTGCTGGTTTTCCCTTTGAAAATATAATACCACTGTCTCATACCCTTTTTCAGAGCAGTACATAAAAAGCCTCCAGGAGCTAAAACCCTAAGGCTCCGTTTGGTAGTATGTGTGGTATGTAAAGGAAAGGGTTTTACAAGGGAAAAATTGTGAGGGAAAGGAAAAGTAGTTGAGGGGATGTAAAGTAGGTAAAAATTGAAAGTGTTTGGTATAAAAAGGTAGGGGAGGGAAAGTAAAATAGATATAGAAAAAAATGACAAAAATGCCCTTCCCACAACCACCACCAGACTGCCGCCGCCGCCGCCCACCACCGCCGTCCACGGTTGCCGGCTCCGCCATCCACGGTGGCCCGCGGTGGTCGGCGCCGCCGTCCACGGTGGTCGGCGCCGCCGTCCACGGTGGCCCACGGTGGTCGACGCCGCCGTGCACTGCCGCCGCCGCCGCCGTTCACCATTTGGGGAGGAGATGGGATGGGAGTGAGAGGGGCAAATTAGGAATTGTACCATAATTCCCTAGGTAGACTTGAATTACATCAGAAATGTGAAGTAAAGAAAAATGGCCTATGTAATGTAAAACCCTTTACATTGTAATCCACTTTACATAGCTCAAATTACCATACCAAACACATGAAAATCTTGGAATCCGTGCCCTTTTACATTGTAAAACCAATTTCCAGCCTACCAAACGGAGCCTAAGTTTCTCACTTTCTCTCTCCTCACTCCTCTCTCTCTCTCTCTCTCTGTGACATTTTCATACTTATACTGAAAGCAGAATAGCCCCACCTTCTCTGTTTCTATCTTTCTCTCTCTCTCTCTCTCTCTCTCTCTCTCTCTCTCTCTCTCTCTCTATATATCTATCTTTCTTTCATTATTCTTTTCTCAATCAAATAATGGAAGAGACAGAAGACTCCAATGGTAACAAGAAATCCTCAATCCAGAGAAGAAGGAACTTGAGGGTAGGAGGAGCAAACTCTCATGAGCATAATAATAATAATCACTATCAGCATAATCAGTTTGAAATCTGTAATAACCAGAATAACAAGTATCAGAGATACTGTCCGGCTCTTCTTCCTCTTCCTTCTTTTATTCCTCTGCAACAATTAGCTTTGACTCCTCCTTTCCCTCAAAATCAAACCATCAAATCCAAAACCCATTTTCAGAAATATCCATGCAAGCTCAATAACAATCATCCCTTTGCTGCTTCTTCAGATAACAACAAGGTCTCTGAAGCCACAGTTTCTCCTGGTAACCACAGTACTCTTCTTTCACTGTACTTTCATAGAATTGATTTCCTTTTAAAGTTTTTACTAACTCATAATTATTTTAGAATTGTTTTATCTTCTCAGTGTGTGTATATCAGGATATACCAGAAAAAGTGTGTAGGTTGCTTGGAGAACTACTGTTATATTTTTTTGGCCAAAAAAAAAAAACTACTGTTATATTTTGATGCTGCATCATTATATCATATCAAATATGCTCTTTAAAGAGTTTAGAAATTTGGAAGTTGACCTTTTCTTCTTTCTTCAACTAATGAAGAATGATACTGCATTGTTTGAGCTGATATAAAAAAAAGTTCCTTTTGAAATATTTTTGTCTTGTTTTTATTTCTTTTATGTTTCTTTCTGATCATGGTAGTTAGATTCTAAATTAATTTTTTAGACTTTTTAGATGCAAATGCAACAGTGATTAAATGTTTTTTTTTATTTGTTATACTAATTCAGCTCAGGTGGGGCTTCATCTGCAAACCAAGGCTAAAGCTAAGGCATCCCTCAAGGGAGATGATGGAAAGAAATTTACACCTTCAAGGAAACCACAGGCTTTGATTGCTGCAAGGAGACCAGACTCTGGTGGCAACGAAGGTTCTGTGATCTATCTCCTTGCCAACCATTTTCTAGTGAAATTTGATCCATCCCAAGGAATATTCCATTACAATGTTGAAATCACTCCAAATCCCTCCAAGGAAGTTGCAAGAGAAATCAAGCAGAAATTGGTTGAGAACAATTCCGCGGGGTTTTCTGGCGCTGTGCCGGCATTTGATGGCCGGAAGAATCTTTACAGCCCGGTTGAGTTTCAAAATGATAAGCTTGAGTTCTACATAAGCCTCCCAATTTCTACCAACAAGATGGCTTTACCTAGTGGCCAAATATGTGACTTGACAGAGAAGAAAGAACAGCTTAAACTTTTCAGGATAAATATGAGATTAGTTTCTAAGATCAATGGGAAGGAATTGAGTAACTACTTGAGCAAAGAGGGGGATGATTGGGTTCCACTTCCACAGGATTATCTTCATGCTTTGGATGTAGTTTTGAGAGAGAGCCCAACCGAGAAGTGTGTGCCAGTAGGGAGGTCATTCTATTCGAGTTCTATGGGAAGAAGCCGAGAGATTGGTGGAGGAGCTGTGGGATTCAGAGGATTTTTTCAGAGTCTTAGACCAACCCAACAAGGGCTTGCTCTCAATGTGGATTTCTCAGTGACTGCATTTCATGAGAGCATTGGAGTGATTCCATACTTGCAGAAGCGACTCGAGTTTCTTCGAGATCTTCCTCAAAGAAAGACAACAAGTTTAACTGGTGAAGAGAAGAAGGAAGTGGAGAAGGCATTGAAGAACATCAGGGTCTTTGTTTGCCATAGGGAAACAGTGCAGAGATACTGTGTCTATGGCTTAACCGAAGAAGCTACGGAAAACCTTTGGTTTGCTGACAGGGATGGGAAGAATCTAAGGCTTATGAGTTACTTTAAAGATCACTATAACTATGAAATTCAATTCAGGAAGTTACCATGCTTGCAAATTAGTAGGAGTAAACCATGTTTTCTCCCTATGGAGCTTTGTGTGATCTGTGAAGGCCAGAAATTCCTTGGCAAGCTGTCTGATGATCAGACAGCAAAAATACTCAACATGGGATGCCAAAGGCCAAAAGAACGAAGATCCATCATTGAAGGAGTCATCAGAGGAAATGTGGGGCCTACCAGGTAACTACAAAATGCTAGAGTAATTCCATTTCTTTTGTCTTGTCTTCTCTGAGTACCAGAGTATGATATTTTGGGTAAGATTTTTTATATTTTGCTATTAGGTACCTCGATAAATATATAACACATGTCAAAAATTTTGTGCATGAACAATCTTGTAGAAAGAGAATATTAAAGACACATTTTTTTATGACCAATCATGAAAGAATCAGAATATAAATCAAGTTTGATTTGAGAAAGCTTAGAACAAAGATATAAGAAATTTTACTAGAGTTTTTTCATTTGTATTTTGGAGTCAACAGTTTCTAGTGTCTCAGAAGTAGTCCTTTTTTTGACACAGTGGAAATCAGGAGAGGGAATTCAAACTCAAAGTGTCAAGAGAAATGACAAGGCTGACTGGGAGAATTCTTCACCCTCCCAAGCTGAAGCTTGGAGATGGAGGTCATGTGAGGAACCTAATTCCATCGCGCCACGACCGACAATGGAATCTTCTCGACGGCCATGTCTTTGAAGGAACTAAAATTGAAAGGTGGACATTAATAAGCTTTGGTGGTACACCTGAGCAGAAGTCTGACATCCCCAGATTCATAAACCAGCTATCTCAAAGGTGTGAACAATTAGGCATTTTTCTTAACAAGAATACAATCATTAGTCCCCAGTTTGAATCAAGCCATGTGCTCAACAATGTCACACTTTTGGAATCTAAGCTCAAGAAAATCCAGAGAGCTGCCTCAAACAATCTTCAGCTTCTTATTTGCATAATGGAGAAAAAACACAAGGGGTATGCGGATTTGAAACGAATTGCTGAGACTAGTGTTGGAGTTGTAAGCCAATGCTGCTTATACCCTAACCTGATCAAGTTAAGCTCACAGTTTTTGGCTAATTTGGCCTTAAAAATCAATGCCAAAGTCGGTGGGTGCACGGTTGCTTTGTACAATTCACTCCCTTCTCAAATCCCAAGATTGTTTCAGATTGATGAGCCTGCCATTTTCATGGGTGCTGATGTTACACATCCTCATCCTCTTGATGATTTCAATCCATCTGTTGCTGCTGTCGTTGGTAGCATGAATTGGCCAACAGCCAACAAATATATTTCAAGGATAAGGTCTCAAACACATCGTCAAGAGATCATTCAGGATCTCGGCGCAATGGTGGGTGAATTGCTTGATGATTTTAAACAGGAAGTAAACAAACTCCCAAACAGAATAATTTTCTTCAGAGATGGGGTTAGTGAAACCCAGTTTTATAAAGTACTGGAAGAGGAATTGCAATCCATAAGAGAAGCATGTTCAAAATTCCCTAATTACAAGCCTTTCATTACTTTTGTAGTAGTACAGAAGAGGCATCACACAAGGCTGTTTCCATATGAAACTGATCAATCTTCCAATACTCAAAGTAATTTTTTATATGAGAATATTCCCCCAGGGACTGTGGTTGATTCTGTGATCACTCACCCAAAAGAGTTTGATTTCTATCTGTGTAGCCATTGGGGTGTGAAAGGAACAAGCAGGCCAACTCATTACCATGTTTTGTGGGATGAAAATCAATTCACTTCTGATGAGTTTCAGAAGCTGGTTTACAATTTATGCTATACTTTTGTGAGGTGTACTAAGCCAATTTCTTTGGTGCCACCTGCTTATTATGCACATTTAGCAGCATATAGAGGCAGACTCTACCTAGAGAAATCAGAGCCATCATCAGGATTATTATACACAAGTACATCATCAACATTTTCTAGAGCTGGCCCTCCAAAAACAGCACCTCTTCCAAGACTCAGTGAAAACATCAAGAAGCTTATGTTCTACTGCTAGTGGCAACTCCTCTGGCAGTGTCCATTTGGATTTTATTTAAAAGTAGGGAGTAGATTTGTTAAATTACAGATGCCAAATTATGTAAAGTATTTCTCTTGGACGGTGAGGATTTACTTTATTTGTTTTTTTAAGCCTCCCTTTTTCTCTGTCTTTCTTCCACTCACACTTCACATCCACTACATCAGTTTATCCATTTCTTTAAAAGTAATTTATTTTCAGCACATAGTTCTAGTCTAGATATCTGAGACGGTGATATGAGGCATGTAATCTTTGTTTGGATTATCTCATCAGTACTTGGTGGTTTATATCAGAATAGATTCTAAACTGTTCATGTCTTTTTCTTCTGAAGAATTTAAATTCTATTCAATTATAAAAAACATCTTGCAAATATACATTTCAGCTTGACAAGCTCTTTTATATATATATATATATATATCAACCTAGAGATAATAAGTTACCAATGTTATATATAATCTAACAAAATAGACACTAATCAGTTATTAATCCATTGATCCATAAAGCGAATCAATTGGATCCTCTGTAGTACTTTAGGGATGTAGTGCTGAGAGATAGAAATAGGTTAGAGAGAAAGTGGCAGTGAGATTCACTTTCTCTCTCTACTTGTTCGTTTCTCTCACTGTATTTTACCTATAATGCACTAATGCGATGATCTAAATTGTAAAACCAACCCCGGTAAAATCAGAAAATTCAGAGCAAAAAATAAGAGATGATGGGTTAAATCATTAGACTGAGAATCAGAGGAATAATAAAGAGAGGAATCCATATGGACCCACAAGGAGGAATTGTACATCACCTCAGACACTGAATCATGTT
The DNA here is from genome assembly GCA_003254925.1 of Chamaecrista fasciculata. Lineage (NCBI taxonomy): Eukaryota > Viridiplantae > Streptophyta > Magnoliopsida > Fabales > Fabaceae > Chamaecrista > Chamaecrista fasciculata. The sequence goes on along the minus strand of QANZ01028632.1, from coordinate 4,941 downwards.
GAGGAGAAGCAATTGACAGCTCAATAGAAATGGCAGATGCAGCAGCAAGAGAGAGAGAGAGAGAGTAAAAAAGATAAAGTAAAGAACAAAAGGAGAGACAAAGAGCCAAAGAATATGGAGTTTCCCTTTTGTCTCCAAAGGGGGGGACTCTATTTCTTTGTTTGTTTGAACTTGATGCTATGTGAGAAAGCACCATTGATAATTTTCCCAATTCCACCACAAAACCTTCTTCACATTCTGCTGCTTTCTTCTGTCTCTTTCTCACTTTCTGTATTTATGCGTCAGAAACTTATATATGAGTTATGAAGAATGCTTTATGTAGAGAACACGGGAAGGTAAGGGAAGGTAAAGAGAGGGGACAGAAAGAGAAGTAAGAAAGTAAAGATGAGTTTTTTGCAGTGATACTGGTGAATGATGATATATAGTACCATTGCTTTTCTCAGACCCTTAATATTCTATCTTATCAGTTTTCACACTCTTCCTCTGTATCTTGGAGCCCACATATTACTATTACACATAAAATCTCTTGGGCACCCTCCAATCCCAAATAGTAATACAAATACGCCCAATGCGTTGGGATCATTTTGCGATTTCTTTGGGAATTGAAGTCAAAATCAATTGTTGTAATAATAAAGATGAAGTCAAAAGTAATTCACATATGTAGCCATGTAGTATACTAAAATGAACAAAAGATGGTACCTTAAATAGTGTTTTTTTCTTTAAAAAAACAATTACATGTGGTTTATCTTCCAATTTGACTAATATATATTTTAAAAAATAAATATTAACTAAATTATATTTATTTTGAAAATATTTGTCAATATATATTTTGTTTTGCGACACAGGAGTGATTTTTTATTTTGCCGCAAGTCGCTACCACCAGAAACAATTTGTAACAAATATTTTTTACACACAAGTCGCTCCAAGTGGTAGCGACTTACGGCAATTCCAGCACAAACGCGTGCCGCAAGTCGCTATCACCGGAAGCGACTTGCGGGAACTTTGTTTTGCACGCAAGTTGCTACCACCCGAAGCGTCTTGTGTGCAGAAAAAGATTGTCACAAGTTGCTTCCAATGATAACGACTTGCGGCAAAACAAAAAAAAAAATGCTCTCCACCGCAAAACAAAATATATATAGGTGAATATTTTTATAATAAATATTATTTAGTAAATATTTATTTTTTTAAACATATATCGATCAAAAAGCCATGAGATATAATGATATATGCATTTAGGTGCCTTCTGTTTCGAAAAGTTATATTATTATATCATGTGGTTTATACCATCAACGGTTAGTGAAAAAGAAATTAATCCTCAAATTATGAGATAAGTTTCATTTTGGTCTTAAAATTATTTTTTGTTTCGTTTTAGTTTTCAAACATTTTCATGTGTTCCATTTTGGTTCTAAAATAGTTGAGATGAATTATTTCTCTCGTATATGTAATAATAATAAGTGAGTTGAAAAAAAGAGGGAAAAAATTTCCACTTTTAGTCACAATTGGAGATAAATTGTGGTTGAATTTTATCTCTAATTTATGACTAAGAATAATGGTGAAAACTCAATAATATCACATTTTGAAGACTAAAATAGAATAAATATGAAAGTTTGAGAATAAAAATGGAACAAAAATAGTTTTATGACCATGATGAAACTTACCTCATAGTTTGAAAACCAAAATCAGTATTTAACCTTTGAATAGAAACTGACAACTGAGATACAAGAAAAGCTATTAGGACCAAAACAAAAGTCAAGGTAAATATTAGGGATCAAAATGAGATTTTGACCTACATAAAATTTATAAGTTTTTTACAATTTTTTTTCTTAATATGAAAATAAATTTTGTTTATTAATTAGTTAAAATATTATGTCATTAACTAATAATATTATATCTTCAATTAATAATAAAACCTCAAAAAGTTAATTAAATACTAAATAGACTAGAGAGGGACTAACATTGATAATAAAATAATTTGTGGGAGAGTAAATTAAAAATAAAAATCTATAATAAATTAAATTAAATTAAAAATATTGATTTGTAATAATCAAAATACGGTTTTAGTCTTTAAAAATTAAAGTAATTATAAAAAAAACCGACAAGTGTTTGGTGTAATGGTTGATGAGCTACACTCTAGGTGAAAAGACCCAAGTTCGATCTTCATTGTTATGAGAGCTCTATCTGTTTTGCTATTGAGGTCCGAGTGGGATTAGTCTTGGCTTAAATCGTTACACGGATAGGCGGGGAATACCCATGTTTAACCGAAAAAAAAAGTAAGGCAAAAGCACCCATTTCGTCCCCAATCTTTTTTTGTTGTCAATTTCGTTCACAATCTTTCATATTTCCGTCAATTTTATCCTTTGACTAACTTCATTTAATAAATTAACGACAAATTGTATCTTATTTTTCAATCTGAGTTCGGATTTGAGTTTCTTTTTCTATCAATTTTATATTATATATCGTTTGCCACATAGATTCTGTCGTTAATATTTGACTAAAGTAAGAGCAAAGGATAAAATTGACAAAAATATGAAAGATTAGGAACGAAATTGGCAGCAAAAAAATGATTGAGGACGAAATGTGTACTTTTGCCAAAAAGTAATTATAAAAAAAAGTTCAAAATCAAATAATAATAATAATATATGATTTTTTTATCCCGATTTACCTTCCTATGAGGAGTTTGCTTAACTTATTGAGTTTAACATTCTTGCTTAGTATAGTATACTAATTATTTTAATTTTTAAAGCTCTTTGCAAAATTATAAACTATATTCTCTATCTAATTTTTCTTTTACATAATCAAATTGACTAAAAATTTTTCTCAATATATAATGAGCGTGGAACGTACAGAGTGTGAGTAATAAGTAATAATGAAGGAAAGTTTCTACTAAAAAAATAAATAAATAAATAAGTTTCCTGGGCAGTCTAAAAGGTGTGCAGTCTCTGCATTTTCTTTGATCCCATCCGTCCATTCTTTTAATGTTCTAGATCATGCCACGTGTCTCTTGTTATTCTCTCAGACCCAGTTCGTCTCATCTCTTCACAAAATTCATCTTCCTCCATATGTAAATGTGTTTCAGATTTTTCTTATAAATGACCCTCCCCTGTTTTAAGATCTCGTGATTGCATTGGGTTCAATGAATTTTTGCAATGTTGTCTTCTTTTATAAATGGTTGCTTCACTTATTCATCGATAATCAGTCTTCCGCCATAGATGAAATTAATTACAACAAATATATAAAGATGAGATTAATTTGAAAAAAAAGAATTGATGGTGGAGCATGTGTGTTTAATCAGATTCATTTATTCTTCACCGTCGCCGCCACTGAGAATGGGGAAGCGTGTGCCGGTTCCGTCATCCTCTTTATTTTCACTCTATTTTATAACAAAAAAACGTCATAATATATAAATTATCCTATAGAAATACAATATTGTTTTCTCATAAAATCTCAGTACTCGAATAGAGTTTTCAACAGAATGATCGTTGATTGGGTGATAATGAATGCAATGGAGTTGGATAGATTAGATAAATCATTCCATTTTTTTTATGAAAAGTAAATCATTCTATTAATTGAGAGTTTAATAAAAAATTGATGATAATATAACTAAACATTATTTGAATATTATGATATTGTTGGACTAAATTTTGATATAATTAATTTTCTAATTAATTATTTATGTTTTTGATGATTTGCAAAAAAATTTGTTAAAGTATGTGTTTGGACTAAATTGCAATATCTTATATGTTTTATCAAACACAAGGACTAATATGCATCTTTTGAATATATTTATGTCCTAATATTTATTTCTGGACTAAGCCTAATGATATTCATCTTTATATCCTATGTTGTGGCCAAAATGTGTTTTTAGTCCAAAATATCTTTCTGGACCCAATTGAGCAAAACTCTAAATTTATTTTAATTTTTTGGTCCATGAAGTTTAAATTGATTTATTAGTGCATTATCTTTAGAATCAGAAAATCTGGACACATGCTTTATTGATGATACGTTTTGTCCATGTGTCAAAATTAAATTATGCTTGTTTTGGAAATATACTAGTATGAACCCCGCGCGATGCGCGAGATGTAACTGTCTCAAGTAAATCATGCACAATGATACTTACTTAAATAACCTTAATATATACATGAATGAGTATATATCAATAATTAGACAGCATGAATAAGAAAAATTATAATATAATGCATAAAAAATATATATGCAATAAATACCCACAAAACAATAGTTTGATCTGACACATAAAAGTCTAACTATATATAGAAATAAATAACAACAATAGTAAAAAACTAAATACATAAAATCAACACTAAGGTAGTGTTCATACAATTTAATAACTAAGACTATAGAATAATACACAATACATAACTAATATTGGCACAGTCATCTCAAACCTTGAAATACCTCTTTGTAAACACAATTATATGTAACATAAGATTGTTCATCATCTTTATGAGAAACTAAAATCTTCAAACCAAAATGTGGCCAAACTCTAGAAATTGCAACATACAACTGACCATGAGTAAATACATCTCGACGAAGGAATATACCAACTGTCGAGAGAGATTGACCTTGACTCTTGTTGATTGTCATAGAAAATGATACAGTAATTGGAAACTGTCTGCGTTGAAATCTGAAAGGCAGCTTCATGTCAGAAGGTATAATACTCATGCGAGAAATTAAAACCTTCTCACCAGCACACTTGCCAAACATTAAAATACCTTCAATAACAGGGTCACTCAGGCGCGAAACAATCAACCTTGTTCCACTACATAAACCAATAGCTCTATCAATTTTTCGGATTAACATAATAGGAACTCCAACTTTCAACCTAATCTCATGGGAGGGCATACCAGAAGCTCTAATAGTATTGAGGAATTCAGTAGTATATGTCTCATATGCATCGGATGATGAGTGGCCTTCCTCGCATAT
>QANZ01028630.1:13706-61644 GCA_003254925.1 Chamaecrista fasciculata | reverse complement strand
ACTAATCTCTCAGAACCATCTGGTAAATAAACAACATTTTTCCCAGTTGGATTTCTCGCATTAGACAATAATTTTTCTTGACTACAGATATGACTGGATGCACCTGAATCCACTATCCAAACAGTATTGGAAAAATCAGTCAAGAGTGTACCTGCAAAATCTGAAGTGAAGAAAGTAGCATTTGAATTGACAGGAGTATCTTCATGAATGACTGTCTTGCCTTTCATGAACTTTTGAAGCTCACGCTGAAAAATCTCAGCAATGTAGTTGTTATCATGATCCTGGGAATGTGAATCAGATTCAAGAGGCACACTATCGTTAGTAGCATTAGCATATGCAACTGTTGGCTTCTTTCTATTTGCATTAGGGTATTTCTCATTATACCAATCAGGATATCCGTTTTTCTTGAAACAAGTGTCCTCAGTATGACCTTGTTTTCCACAATGAGTGCATTTCCTATTATCATCCTTTTTGGTACTGTCTTTCTTTTTAAAAGCATTTTTACTCATGTTCCCCTTACTGTCAGATGTCTTAACCATCATAGCACTAGCCTCTACAACCCCAGAATTGTTAACATTTACTATTCTTTGTTTCTCAACTCGTGCAACCATAGAGTAAGCCTTGTTAAAGGCAGGTAAATTTTCCAGCATGAGAATACTACTTACTATAGCATCATAAGTTTCATTAAGTCCCATCAGCAATTGCATAACATCAGATGCATTATAAATCTCATCTAATCTACGTGAAATATCACAGGTACACTTCCCACAAGTGCATTTAGGACGGGGTTCAAGACAGTTCAGTTCATCCATAAGCTTCTTCAGCTTATTAGAGTAAAGAGCTAAAGAATCATTACCTTGAGACAGAGTAGCCATTTTCTTCTTCAGATTGAATATCTGAGGTCTATCACTTTCTCCAAACTTCTCCTCTAGGTCTACCCACAGCTGTCGTGCTGATTTAGTGTATATGTAGGTTTCTGCAAGTTCCTTGGACATAGAATTGATGAGCCAAGAAACAACCATGGAATTCACATGAATCCATCGAGTATATAACTCTGACGCAGGGTCCTCTAGCATCTTGCAGGTACCATCAACAAAACAGAACTTGTTCTTCGCAGTCAGTGCGATCTCCATGTTGCATTTCCACATGAGGTAGTTAGTCAAGGTGAGAGGGTTAGACACAAGATGAAGCCCAGGATTGTCTGATGGGTGTATGTAGTAAGGATCTTTAGGATAGCTCTCTGTGCTCGTATCCTTCACCGGAGTAGAGGAAACTGGTGTAGGGGAAGTCACAGAAACGCCAGTAGCCGCCATGAATGCAAAATAGGGTAACAAGCAATAGGTATTTTAGCCAACTTGGCTTTGATACCATGACAAATCTAGCAAATATGAGCGAAAAAGCTACTTTCATTCATGTAAAAGAAGCTTATATACACATGTACATTGAGGAAAAAAATGAAAGAATAAGGAATATTGGGACCCAGAAAAGAATGTACAAATCCCAATGTAACTAACCGAAGAATCTTTCTAGAAAACTATGCTAGCTGTACAAAAAACCTATCCTCTATCCTGCTGGAAGCAAGCATGTGAGAACGTAGCCGATGAAGGAAAAAAAATGTGACAGGTGGCGCATAATCATCAGCTTACATGTATTCCAACAAAAATTGCATGGAGGACACAACACCAATTTGAGACATTAAAACAACATAAAACAATGGAGGAAATAAAAATGAATGCATTCCAAAAGAACAGCCAGAATAGAATTTCCACTTCAATCTCAACCCATTGAACCAACAGAAGACCATATAGGACACCATTGCATGACTAAAAGAGTAGGACAGAAAAGACACATGGAAAAACAAAAGAAATACACCACCAGCACTTTAAAATCATTAAAACCAACTTCAATGAGTGCCAAAAACATCCCGGAATCAGTCCACAAATTTAAACCGGACAAACAACTTGGAAACCCGGGAAACAAGCTTTATAAATACACAAAATGGACACAACAACTTGCAAGTAAAATGAGGTCAATAAAGAAACTTCAAATAGAATTGTCACCAAATTCTAAAATTGCCTAAAACATCAGAAAGTCAATCATGAAAATTTAGGCATCAGTGTGAAGACCAAAAGACAAACTAACCACTGCGAAAGTTGCTGTGATTAGACTAAAGTCCAAGCAAGCATGGAAGAAATCGAAGGCATAAACCACAAACACAATGGATGGAGGAACAGAGAAGAACATTCGTGAAGCATGGGAATTTGAGAGAAGAACGTTATTTGAATTATTGCTATCTATATCTATAAGTAAGAGAAATGAAATTAAAGTGAAAATAGGACAAAAACGGGGCACAAAAAAAGTATAACCGTTGCTTTCCGACTTGGTTGAACCGTTGAGTCGAGGCGATGTGGTGTATATTTGAACCGAAAAGATGGGTCGATTTGAATCGGGAAGATGCGTTGCAACAAACGGGTATCGAAAAACATTATACAAGACAAAAGAACCCTCGTCACACACAATTACATGTTCCAAGCAGAAAACAAAAAGGCAAAGAATCAAACGAATAGAACTAAAAATGAAAGAACATATATATACCTCAATGAAATTAGCACTTCAACAGGGATTCCGCTGGTACGTAAAGCAACGATGCCGACCAGCGAATGGCAGCCACCGCAAATGGGAATTTTTACTTTTTGATGGTATACGCAGAAGGGTTTTACTTTGGGATGGTTGGTGGGAAGAAGCGATGAAATTTGGCAGCAAAAATGGAGGATGGCTGTGGATTTCTTCTCTAATCTCTATAAGGAAGAAAGTACTGAATTCAACCCCTTCACTACCATTGGAAGATTTCCTGCTTGTGATGCTTCTTGCTTAGCGAATTGTTCAAAGTCCTTTAGTGAGGAGGAAATCAAGGATGCCGTATTTGGCATGGGCCCTCTTAAGTCTCCGGGTCCTGATGGGATTAACGCTTTATTCATTCAAAGTCAGTGCGATACTGTCAAGAATGCAATCATTACTCTCACTCAGGGTGTTTTTGAGTGTCCTTCCCGCATTAAAGAGTTAAACCAAACTCTCATTGTGTTAATTCCGAAGATCCAGGCGCCTTGTGTTCTCAAGGATTTTAGATCTATTAGTCTCTGTAACATTTCTTATAAGATTGTTAGGAAGATTCTGGCAAATAGGCTGAAATTGATTATGCCGTCTATTGTTTCCCCTAATCAATGTAGTTTTGTTTCTGGGAGGCATAGTTCGGATAATATTGTTGTTGCCCAGGAGATCATCCACTCGATGAGGAATATGAGGGGGAAGAGGGGATTTATGGCTATTAAGATTGATCTAGAGAAAGCATATGATCGGTTAAATTGGGAATTTGTGAGGGAGACTCTCTTCGAAGCTGGACTTGACGGTAAATTTATTGATATTTGTATGATGTGTCTTAAAATGGCTTCGATGCAGGTTCTTTGGAATGGAAATAAAACGACGTCTTTTTGTCCGTCCCGTGGGATAAGACAAGGTGATCCTATTTCTCCCTACATTTTTGTGCTTTGCATGGAAAGGTTAGCTCATATAATTCAAGATAGGGTGGATAGTGGTGTCTAGAAACCGATTGGGATCACTAGGACTGGTCCTCGTGTTTCCCATTTGTTCTTTGCTGACGACTTGATTCTCTTTGCGGAGGCTTCTTCTGATCAGGTTGATATAATTAGGTCCTGTCTTAATCTTTTTTGTATAAGCTCTGGTCAGAAGGTTAGTGCTGCCAAAACAAGAGTCTTCTTCTCTAAGAATGTGAACCATAATAGAAGACAAGAGCTTAGCACTTTGCTTGGGTTTCAGGCTATGGATGATCTTGGGAAGTATCTAGGCGTCCCTCTTCTTCATGGCAGAACAACAAAACACACTTATGTTGCCATTGTAGACAAAGTGAAGAATCGACTTACTAGTTGGAAAACTCATTCTTTATCCTTCGCTGGGAGAGTTACTTTAGTGCAGTCGGTCACTTCCGCTATACCCAACTATGTCATGCAAACTGCGAACCTTCCCATTAGCATATGTAACGATATTGAGAAGGCTAATAGGCGTTTCGTGTGGGGTGGCTCTGAGGAGAAACGGAAGGTTCACTTGGTTTCTTGGGAGAATGTTTGCAAGCCTAGAGGAAGTGGAGGGTTGGGAATTCGCCACTTGAAGAGTCAGAATGCTGCGTTTATGACTAAACTTGGGTGGGGGCTCATTCATCAAAAGGATGCATTATGGGTTAGAGTTCTTCGCCAGAAGTATAAGTGTGGTACGGACATTATTCCTTCAATCAAAACTTCTGGCAATGTTTCTAGAGTCTGGAAAGGAATTGCAAACAATTGGAAGCATGTGGTTGAGGGGTGCGAATGGAGAGTTGAAAATGGTCTCTCTGTCAGCTTTTGGAAGGATGCGTGGGTCCCTAATTGCCCTGATCTGAGTTGTAAAGCTCTTGGTCGTATCCCTGAAACTGATCTCGAAGCGCCCATCTCCAACACTTGAGGTGATGCTATGTGCGGTTCCCTCATGAGTGGAGGCAGACTTGAAATATCATAATTGTGTTACTTGTGATTGGTGGTGAATTAACTGTTGAATCTTGGTTTACATTGAGACTTTATTTGCCTATAAACCTATTATGGGTATAAATTGGTTGAATCGACACTTCAATTGCTGAAAGATTGACGATTTTATGATGTTGAATATTAATATTATCGATATTTAATTTTTCACTATCTTTTTTTTTTTGGTGAAAAAAGGAGCGGGCAGCAACGGCTACACCGGGACAGAACGAGAGGTACCTACACCCCTTAAATCAGCCAACCATAAGGCTTTACAATCTGCAGGACAAGAATTAAAATAAAGAGTGCTATTAGGCAAGGAATGAGCAAACTTAGCTAGCCAATCAGCAACGTGGTTAGCTTCCCTGAACACATGTTTAACTTTGCAAGTCCAGTCTGGCAGGTTGAGAAGGTTCCTGATGCGAAAAATAAGATGGTAACAAGGATGTGTATTATCCACACCCTGCAAAATTGCTTTGACAGCAAAATCAGAATCACTTTCAACAATGAGTTTCTTGAAATCAAGGGCGCGAGACCTTTCAAGAACCAGCAAAATAGCATAAAGCTCAGCCATATTAATAGTGCATATGCCAATATGATGCGCAAAAGCAGAAATCCAGCTACCTCGGGCATCCCTGAGAACACCACCAGCAGTGGCAATTCCGTCATGCCCAACCGAACCGTCGGAGTTGCAGGTGATCCATCCCTCTTCCGGCGGCTTCCACGAGACGATGATATCCCGATACAGATTACCCTCAATAGAAATCAAGTTCTTTGCGTTCTGAATATCCTTAATCCAACTCAAAGACATCTGACACAAAGCCGTGTCGTTGTTAACATTTCCAGCAAGGCAAAAATTGCATCTGTTTCTCCATATCACCCAACACACGACGCTGAAGCAAAGCTCCCAAGGATAATGAATAAAAGAACTTTTGGCATACACCGTGTTGGAATTTGCAGCAACCCAGTCACGCAAACTTCCCTGGTTGAAAGAATTCCATTTCGTCGGAGAAACTAAATGGGTCCACGTCTTCTTAGCAATGGTACAATCTCTGAGGCAGTGGAGAATATCTTCCTCCACGTTGCAACCAAACGGGCAGAGGTTGGACGAGCAGATTTTACGTTTAAAGAGCTGGCTCATAGTCAGAATTTTCCCATGAGAGAGAAGCCAAAGAAACATCTTGATTTTCGGAGGCGCATCCCACTTCCAAACCATCTTCCAAACAGCAGAATCAGGGTCTTCGTTCAGAGCATGAATAGAATTGTAGGCAGATTTAATCGTAAAGCAACCATCATTGGACTTTTGCCAAGCCAAACTATCGCCTTCAGCATCAGGAAAGGGCGTGGGAGTTCCAAGAATGTTAAGAATAATATTCCTGGGAAGAAATTTACCTAAGAAATCAGCATCCCAATTACCATTAGCATCAACAAAGTCACTAACCTTCTTCCTTCGTTCCTCATTAGATAAAGACATGCAGATATGGCCTTCCAAGCTACCATAATTTGGAATCCAAGGATCAGTCCAGAAATTAACATTTTTACCATTCCCAATACGCCAAACGAGATGATTATTAAAATCTTTCCAATTCGCAGTAATTCCCTTCCAAAAATTGGAACAATTATGCCTCCTCTTGACCGCCGGAATAGCATCCTTGCCACAGCCATACTTCCCTTTAAGAGCTTGAACCCAAAGTTTATTATCATTTTTGGTCAGTTGCCAAGCAGCTTTCATCATATAGGCGTCATTTTTATCCTTCAAACGCTTGAAACCCAACCCACCATTAGTCTTCGGTTGACAAATCACATCCCAAGCAACCAGATGAGTCTTCTTCTTCTCAGCCGTGTCTCCCCAAAGGAAACTGCGCGAAATCTTCTCCACCTCCTCAATAATACTTCTGGGCAATCTCGTAGTGTGCATTGAGTAATCCGGGATAGTTTGTAAAACAGAGCCCACAAGCACGGATCTCCCAGCCAGACTCAAGGTTTTAGACTTCCAGGAGCTCAATCTCTTTTGCACCTTTTCAACAATAAATCTGTACGTCTGTTTAGACACTCTTCCATGATGAAGAGGAGTTCCAAGATACTTCCCAAGATCCGCTGTAAGCTGAAAACCAGTGAGCTGACTAATTTGGGTAGCACGGTTGTGGTTAACGTTTTTTGAAAAGAAGACTCTTGTCTTATCAATGTTCACCTTCTGACCAGAAAAATGACAAAAAAGATTCAAACAATCATTCAGAACTTCCACCTGGGCCATGGATGCCTCCATGAAGAGAATGAGGTCATCAGCGAAGAAAAGGTGAGAGATTCCACGCCCATTACGAGAAATCTTAATGGGGGACCACTCCTTCGTGTTGACCAACTGGGAGATCATTTGAGAGAGCCTTTCCATGCAAATGACGAAAAGATACGGGGATATAGGGTCACCCTGACGAACTCCGCGAGAAGTGCCAAAACTTTCAGTAACCTCCCCATTCCAAAGAATCTTCATCTCATTAGATGAGTTACAGGCCATAATGATGTTGACGAACCAGTGATCTAATCCCATACTGATGAGAGAATCATGAAGGAAATTCCAATTAAGCCTGTCATAGGCCTTTTCAAAGTCAATCTTCACCGCCATATACCCTTTTCTACCTTTTAAGTTTCTCATAGAGTGGATAATCTCCTGAGTCAAAATAATGTTATCACTGCCCTGCCTACCACAGACAAAAGCACATTGAGTCGGGGAAATGACTTTGTCGAGGTGTTGTCTGATTCTGTTTGCAATCACTTTCGTGACTGTTTTATACATCACATTGCATAAGGCAATGGGCCGCAACTCCTTGAGGGTTTCCGGATTATCTTTCTTTGGAATGAGAACAAGAAGGGTTTGATTCACATCCCTGATTGAATCAGGGTCACAGAAGACTTTTCTAACAAATTGACAAACAGAGGTGCCAACAACATCCCAATGTTTTTGATAAAAGATAGCATGCATACCATCCATTCCAGGGGCTTTTAGAGGACCCATTTGAAAAACGGCATTCTTAATTTCAACGTCAGAAAGGGGTCTTTGAATATCCAAGACATCTCCCCGATCAAGAGATGGAACACCAGGGCAAGCACCAGGGATGTGCTGATCGATGGGAGGGTCGTTGAACAAATTTCTGTAGAAGTTCTGCGCCATGCAAACGAGAACATTATTGTCGTCAACCCAATTACCATCATCATCCCGCAAAGTGACAATACGGTTATGTTTCCTTCTAATGACAGTGGCTGCATGAAAGAACCGAGTATTACGGTCACCAAGGGTGAGCCAATCACTTCTTGACTTCTGCATCCAAAGAACTTCCTCCTGTCTCAGCACAGCATTCAGGTCATCCCAAAGTTTGTACTTAAGAAGAACCAAGTCATCTCTAAACCTGTGATCCAAGATTTTCTCAATCCCATGCAAACGATTAAGAATAACATTTTTCCGTTTGAAGATATCACCAAAAACATCCTTGTTCCACTGAGTTATTTTTTCCTTGAAACAGACGGTGTTGTCCTTCCAATTTAAGTTGTTGTCCCAAGAATCTTTCACAAAATCACTGAAGCCACTGTGAAGCATCCACGCCGCCTGGAAATGAAACGGACGGCGGCCACGATTGGGGGGAGGATTATGATACAAATTAATAACAACAGGTCTATGATCAGATTTGAACATGAGACCATTAGTAACCCAAGCATCTGGAAACATCGTTTGCCACTGAATGTTAGCACAGGCACGATCAATGCGCTCCTTCAATCTGTCTTTCTCCCAAGTGAACCTGGGACCTTTACATCCCAGGTCAGTAAGGTTACAGAAATTGAGGCAATCAGAGAACTGAGACATCGCCGTCAAATCGTGTCTGTGGCTTCCGACCTTCTCCTCTAAACTACTGTATGCATTAAAATCACCAGAAACAATCCACGGCTCAGAGATCGACGAGCTCAACCTCATAAGCTCATTCCATAGTATACTACGTCTAGAAGCATTAGGACTCCCATAAACTGCCGTGAAAAGGAATTTTGTCTTGGTCTTGCAATCTGTAACGTTGCAATGAATAAAAAATTCACTATGAGTCACTACATCAACCTAAATAACTGTCAAAAATCTGCTTTTTAAGGACTACATCTCTTCTATCACCACTGATACGGGGCTCAAAAATAGCCACCATGCCCAAGTTATATAATCTCTGCATTTCTTTCAAGTGTCTAGTGAAAATGGGGTTTCCTGCCCCTTTGCAATTCCAAGTTGCAATATTCATAATCAAAATAGTGAAAAAAGGGGGGAAGCATAAGCTTACAACATGTTACTATGGACCCGCACGGCCCCTGCAGCATCCCAAAGTGCAGATTCTTCTTCACTAGTCATAGGACTATTATATTTCATAAGTTCAAGAATAGGATCAGCATGCCTACTGGGAATGTTAGTCGCTGACCCAGAATCAGATTGTGGCCTGTTCGAGTTTTGGGCATTATCTAAGGCCATGTCATCCTTGGGTTGGTTATGAGAGGAAGGCCCAACATCTTTTATTACCACCCCTTTATTAAGATGACTAAAAGGAATTTGTTTTCTGTTGGCATTTGGGCCCATTCCACCAGATCCCAAGCGGGCCATCTTATTTTTATTCTCTTTCCCCATAGCCAAAGTACTAGGCCTAGAATCCCTTTTTTGTACTCCTCCATTACTTATAGTTGACAGCATGGACCTCTGCAATTTCGCTGCATTAGTGGAATCAACATTCAGTTTCTTCTTGCCAGATTGAAAGCCCTTCTTACTCGCCGAAAAATCCGTCGCCTTCCCTGAAACTGCAGGATTCATCGTTGCCGTAATTTCCTGAAGCGAATCAGTATTTTCAATCAACTCATTAATTTGCGTATCTGAAATCTCAGGATCCTCGGCAATTGCCGCATATCTCGAGGTAGTCATAACCTCTTTGTCCCCTGAGCGATTTTTGCTAGCCACGTCACCAGTCTTCATCCTGGGCTCAACTCCCTCCGCCGCCGGATTCTGATCGTGTGCCGGCGCTCGACCCGGAGCTCTCCGACGAGTATTCTTCTTGCTTTCCATATTTGAATTTTTGTTTTAATAAAAGGTAAAATCTCGTATCACTTTATTTAACTAAATTTTTCTTTATTTCAAACTTTTGTTTTGTTTAAATGAATCTTTAAAATAGTTTTCTTAAAATCCATTATTTCTACAAAGTTTTCCCAAATCAATAGAAATTTGGTGTTCTATCGAATCATAAAGGTTCAAAAGATTTTCCCTTGTTGTGGAGGCTCCTTTGCTTGCTAATTCCCATTATATTTATATTATTTTACTTATTGGATTTGGTATAGTGAATGAATGTTTTTATAAGAATTGTTTATTGTTGGCCCGTGTTTATATTGTTGGCGATCGATTTCCCTAAGTGGTGTTGCCCTACACCACGACTGGGATGGGTTGGTCGCTCATTGAGTTTCGACTCACCCCTTGTTTAAAACTTTTCAGATGCAGGTCTAGGATTAGCCTCAACTTCTGCTTCGAGCGGGAGCTAACCGAAAACCCGCATCATTGTTTGTGTGGGCATTTGATCTTCTTGAGTAAAGTTGTATTGAATTCTAGCGTGTCAGCTCCACTAACACTTAGGAAGACAATTCGGGGTTGTGTATTTATTGTTCTATTTGACTCGCTAATGCAATAGATTGATTGACGTTGTACTTCCATTTGATATTTTGAGATATTGTTGCATTGATTGATGATATTCTAACTTGAAAGGTTGACGGAAGTATGCATGTGAATTATAAGATTATGAATGTCTATGTATTGCTGAGTATATATATCTATACCATGGGTAATCATTTTAATGTTATGCTATTTGATATATACATTGATGGTGGGTAGGCTTACGGCTTGGGATAAGCCCATGTCTGTGCCGGTCACGAGTTCCCCTGGAGGGGGTCGTGACATAGCTCATGGTCATTACGCCAGGAATAAATCATAAAGAGAGTTCTGGTTTTGTTTTTATTCTTAATTTTTATTTAGCATGAAAGAGAGATATACAGAGAGAGAAAGAGTGAGGTCTTATAGGCCCAAAAACTTGTTTTTTCATAAATTAAATATCTTACATACAAGCTCTTACCTCTTTTTTTTTTTTCTTTTTTCGTAGAATCATAGAATATTATGTATGTTTTTTTTTAAAAAAAAAATTTTTGTTATTATGTAATGTGTATACCAAAAATATATGTATTAATCCATTCACGTTTATTACACTTACCGACAACAGATCCTCTACCATGTTTTTTCCATGACGTTCCTTCTGTACAAGAAATCAAAGTCGTTTATCAAATTCGAAAATGGTTGCCTAATTATGTGTGATGGATTTTGTTGTTTGGGAAATGTATCTTAAACGACTACTTTTTATTATAAAAGTAGAAATTTTGTACAGTATAATGTGTGTGATTACTGGTGACAAATCAGATTTTCTTAATCCATTATCAGCCACACGTCCTGATCATTCACTCACTACTAATTTTTTTATTTTGTTAATCCATCACTATTTTTTCTTACTATAGTAGGATATTCACTGCTCAAGTAGGAAAGTACACTTGGATCGTCAAGATTTCGTGGTTTTTAATATTATTTTCAAGATTATAGTAATTAATAAACATCACTTGCCCAGGAGCGATTTTTATACTTTAATATTTCTGTAAATGAGTAATCATATAAATTTTTTTTTTCCGACAATCTTTTGTATATACATACATATATTTTATGTCTGTGAAGTATGGACACTAATATAAATGCACACACCGGCATGTTAAATTCTTAAAATTACATAACACGACATGACATATATTTATATATATATATAAATAATTAAAAATTCATAAAATTTGATGAAAATTTTAAAAATTACAATATCTATTCATAATATTAGTGTCGTATGGGTGTCATACGGACATGTGTCCGACACAATTACAAGCCCTTAAAATGTAGGGTACATGCTTCATAAATTACCATGATTAGTATTTGATTTCACCCATTAATATATTTATTAAGACATAAACTACTTCTTTTCTCTTTGTTTTTTAATTGACTGAGCACTATTGTAAGTTTTTATTTTATCTCAATTTCAAATCAATTACCGATTTAATTATTATAAAATTGATCAGCATTAATTCTCCTATTTTATCATTTGTATTAATTTTTTAACACTAATTCTCTTTGATTATATTTTGGGCTTATACTCGGCCTAAAATAATAGTTTGGGCTTATCGTATGATTCTCCATTTTTTTATTTACCAAATAAGAAAAAAAAAATCACTGAATCTGGCACGGTGTCCAATATATAATACGTACATAAGTGAAGATTAGGTTAACTAAGACACGCCGCTTCTCCTTTTTTCTCTGTTTCTCTTTCACTGTTTCAAAGTTCAAAACATAGTTTTGCAAAGATCGAAGCGAAGAAAGCTTCCAATTCCAAAAGCTTGTGGTGATTGTGGTAAGCGAAGGTTCTGCTTCCACTAACCTCATTTGTTTTTCATTTTCTTTTGAAATATTGGTAGTTCTTCATTTCGATAACTCCAAAACACGTCTCTATTTTTCTTTTTGCGATCTCGTTTTATTTACACATTTTAAATTTCGGATATGTTCTGTAGTTTGGAGTTATTATGCTGACATGATGTATACCAGTTCATAATTCATTTAGAGGCAAATTAGAAGCCTTACGGTTGAATTCTTTTCGTGAGTGCTGATTGTACTGTAGATCTTTTTGTCATACACGATGAATTACGATGTGTTTTTAGAGGTGATGGAAGGTTGAAGTTTTGATCGATTGTGATTTCGTTGATTAAACCAGACAGAAGATGGCTCAATTCCTCGTGGTAAGAAATTTTACTTATGTTCCTTTCAGTTATTCTATATTTGTTTGTAGCTAAAACATTACAACTATAGAGGAAAGACTTCATTAGCCTGGATTTGATATAAACTTTGCTATGATTTATATTTTCCTTTTCTACACGCATAGTGAGAAATTAACTCAAAGCTCCCTTTTCATTGTAATTTAAATTAGTACTCTTATTATTATTGTCAATTTTTTTTGTGACATCACTTCTTTATTTTTTAAATTGAAAAAACTAGTTTATATTCTAAATGTATTTTAAATTTGTTCGACGATTTAATTTCTGGATATTCAAAATGAAGTTTTTGGTCTCTTATTTTTTTAAATAAGGTTTATTTATAAGAAAATAATAGACAAAAATGCATATTCTCAATTTGCAGAGACTAATAAGTTATTGTTTTTTGACAAATTTAATGATTAAAAAAAGTTTTCTCTCATTTTCTAATTTTAAGAAATTTATTTATTTAGGTAGGTTAAAAAATATAATTTGACAATTAATATTACTATATATGATACATAAGAATGATTTTTTCTTGTTTATCATATTGAAACAATTTATAAATGAAATATAAAGTAAGTGAAAAAAATATCCTTGCAAGAGATATTTAATATTTAATATTTATATATATATATAAATCTCTTTTGGGATTTTAAGTGGCTGTGGACAAGTTAAATATATAAACTCTCTTTAATCTTGCATCACTTAATTAATTATTATCAAATTACTATCATAGAGCCCTTTTTGTGAATGTAGTATATGCATTTCTTTTCAATTNTTTTTTTTTTTTTTTCTTTTTGGAGTTGGAATTGGTATTACAAAATGGATGCTAAGTTGTATATTGGTTAGGCATATGGCAGGATGTGGTGATGGGGTTTCCAGCAGCCGGAGATGTTGCTGTTGGATATCCAGCTAATTACTTCTACTACTATTACGCCTACGGATTCCCATCATATACGTTGGAACTGGGGTTTTTCTTCCTGCTCCACGACGCAGAGTCAGAACCAGAAGAGGTTCGTTTCTTCCTCCTCCTACCTATATATATCTAAAGAAATTTATTTATCTAGGTAGCAAAAAATTATAATTTGTTAATTAATATATTGATATATAAGAATAAAGTTTTCTCCTTTATCATATTGAAACAATTTATAACTGAAATATAAACTAAGTGAATTTGCAAGAGACATTTAATGTTTATATATATATATATTGATCTCCTTTTGGATTTTAGGTGGCCGAGGACAAACTAGGCGCCAATTGCTTTGGATGAACGAACAAGTAATTAATAATTATTTTAAAAGAATTTATAACAAATTTCTATCTATATATATATAAGTATATACTCACTTTAATCTTTGTATCACTTAATTATTATCAAATTACTATCACAGAATCCTCTGTGAATTTAGTATATGTACTTCCTTTGAATTTCAAATGAAAAATATCTATCTTTTAAAATAAACCTATTTAGTTCAATTTTTATGAAGTGAAGCTGCAAACTAATTGATAATAGTTTGTTTATAGAGACAATATATAATATTTGTAAGAATTCAATTTATTACATATAAATGTGTTCACTAATAATTATATATATGTATATATGTCACAAATGTATTTTGGAGGTTCCATCATTACATTAAAATTATAATTTTATTTACTATTGACTCTTTCTCCTTAATAATTGAAATCCATATAATTAATACGAATTTTTTATACAATATTTCTTATTAATAAATTATATAGTTTTTTTTAAAAAATAAAAGTGAATATATGAGACTAATTCTATTTACTAAATTTTTCAGTTAACATACCATAATTTCCATGATTTCATTCCGGTTAATAACTATGACCACAATGCTGAACATCAAGAAGGGGACATAGTTATGACATTTCAAGCAGCGCCAACGAAGAAAGGAGGCGCTGGCAATGACAACTCCACCTATAAGCTGATCGTAACAACCGTCCTATCCTCTCTAACTTTTGCGACATGTTCGAACCCTATCTTGTTTCCCCTGAACAAACAAGCAATTAATTGTTGGATTTATAAACTTTCTTTTCAATCACTTGTTTGATTTTACTTTCCATTTAATTATTAAATGACATATGGATCATATGTATATATGACTTTGTTAAGTTTTTTCACTTTTCTCGATCTCTTGCTATTAATCTCTCTTACTTATCTAAATCTTTTTTGAAAAAAAAAAAACAAAATATCACACATGTATATATTGATGGAGTAGGTAGGCAGGTGTTTTTGGACAAAAAAAATACCTAAAGGATGATTGTAGACCAAATTTTCGCAAACCCATTTCTATCGAGATCATTTTATTTAGGTTTTGTTTCTAAAAAAAATAATAGTTTTATAGTTTTCTCTCCACCGCTAGATTTATTATTGACCCATGCATGTATGGGATCAAATTGTATTGATTATGGGATCAAATTCCAAAATTTATCTATTTTGACATATTGTACACACAACGTTTCCATCTAGCTCATGGTCATTACGCAGAATAAATCATAAAGACAATTAAAGTTTTATTTTTATTCTTATTTTTTATTGAGCATGAGAGAGAAATAGAGAGAAAGAGAGAGGTCTTACAGGCCCAAACCTTTTTTTTTCTCAAATTAAAGGTCTTACATACCAGCCCTTACCTTTTTTGTTTTTTAGATTTTGAAGAATCATTGAACATGTATGCTTTTTTAAATATATTTATGTTATTATATAATGTGTAACAAAAAATGTATGTACTTATCCATTGACGCTTATTGCACTAATCATGGTAATCAAGATTGAGATCTTGAATCGTAAGATCGTATAAGATCAAGATCTTGATAAACTCTACATAGTCAAAATCCCACATACGATCGAAAATGATTGGAATCAGAGTGAGATCGCGATTTTTCAGATGAGATCTTAGGATCATATGACCCACACAATCTCGATCAAATGCTCTATTTTTTTAAATATCCGTCGTAGAACTCTGTGATTCAAATTCTGAGGCAGGGGAAGTATAGAATAGGAAATAGAAATCAATATAGGGTATTTTGGGATTGAAATCTAAGGCATTTGAGGGAGAGTCAAGAGTGTCGTTCAAAGGAGAAGAAGTTGTCGACATTCATGGTGTTTGAAGAAGAAGAAGCTAGCGTCATTCATGGTGTTGGTCTTGGGAAATTATAGAGCGAGCGCAGCGGAAGAAAAAAAAAGAATAAAATAAAATAAAACGCATAGTCTATAATTTCCTTCCAGGATCCACTAACTGTGTTTATACTAGTAGGGAAAGAAGTTTATCAAAATTCAATCGGTAGCTTTGAAAATTGCGATTCCGAGAAGTCCACAACAATGCTTGTCCTTCCTCTGCCGGTGATCCACACGAACGGTTTAGTAGACACCGAGGTGCTAGCCTCCAATCTCTTCTCCAAGAGAATGCAGGAACCCAATCTACGAATCTTGAGATTCAAGAACACTTCTTGTATCCCCAAGAATGTGGCGCAAAAACTCACACACAACTCAAGCCGATTTTGAAAACCCTAGTTTTCAAGATTTCAAGTCGAACTTGTCTCTCTTGAAAAGTCAACTCTTCATCTCTCCTCTCTAGGGTTAAGTCGAATTTTAGTCTCACTAAAAATAGGGGTGAAAGTCGACATGTGTATATGGCTATATATATATAGAGTCTCATTCCTAACTCATGAAAATAAGGAATTGATAATCAGGAAATAGGGGTTCCCAAATCTTTAATTATAATATTACACTAATATTATAATTCAAAATTAAAAGGCAATTTAAATTTAAATTTCAAGATCAAATCTTGAAAACTAAATCTTGAATGCCCAATCCCCATTGGTCAAGAGGATTTGAATTCTTAAATAAAATATTACATTAATATCTTAATTTGAAATTCAAGATGCAATCTTGAAATCCAAAATGCAAGATCAAATCTTGCCCATTGGATCCAAGCCATGCACCATCCTCCCTCCCATTTATAGGAATTTAATAATTAAAATAACAACCCTAACTCTTAGGAAGTTATAACCAACTGATTAATTTCCCTAACAAATTGTATTAAAATATTACCTAATATCTTTAATTTAAATTTGAATCTTGAATTCAAATTCCCTAACAATTATGAATTAAAATATTACCCTAATATCTTAATTCAAATTTGAATCTTGAAATCAAAATCAAATCTTGAATTCAAATTCAAATCTTGATTTCAATTAACAAAACTTTTTTATTAACTAAATCAAGAAAGAGGCGCCACCCTCTCTCCCTTGTTATCCAATATTAAAGAATTTAATAAATCAATAATCCCCTAACTTTTAGGAAGCTTATTTAATTTATTATTCCCTAATATTTTAAACAAGAATTTAATTGTAAATAGATTAATCAAATTAACTATTTAACAATTAATATATTTAAATTTGTCTAACAAATTTAAATATCACAAACGTAGATAATATTCAAGACAAGACTTCATGTCCCAGACATTCAACTATGTCTTAAATTGTGTCACTAAAGTGACCCACGAATTAAACCCTAATTCGTGTCCCATTATGGTATCTTGATCCTGCTCGTGTGTAACCCAGCAGGCCTCACGTGAAGTTGGCAGCAAACCATCTCTATGACTCACAAGTCGTGAGCGGACTCTAGCAAGCCATCACGACTACCCAAAACACGTGAGTTATCGCTTTAACATAAATGAGTTAACCTTAGTACCACCTTGTCTTAATCCCGATTGTCGCACGATATTTTTGGTCATGGATATGGCACGGGAAAGTCATCCTTAATCTAAACCATAACTTTCTCGATTCCTTGAGTTAGTCCCATTTCCCTGTGTGGCCACACATTCCTTGGACAGACTCATCGAGGGCGCCAGTTAAATATCTCTCAACTTAATGAGGGACAAAATCCCATCTGTTGGGAAATCGAGGCGCAAGAACGCAGCAGAAGCAAATATAAAATTAAAAATTTAAAGCGTCAAGCCCAAGATTTCCCAAACGGATCCGCTAGTTCAATTTAAAACCTGTTAAGATAGTGGTATACCTCACGAGTTCCAATCGGTTTGTTGTTGTACGGGGCGTGTCCTAGAAGTCCACGTGATGCGTCCTTCCTCCGCCGGTGATCCACACGAACAGTTTTTCGAGCACCAAGGTGCTAGCCTTCGGTTCTTTTCTCCAAAAGAACCAGGAACTCGATCTACGGCTCTAGGACTCAAGAACGCCTTCTTGAATCTCTAAAGGATGGTGGCGCAAAAATAAGAACTCTTTCTTGTTGATTCTCTCAAAACCCTAGCTATGGAGAAACTAGATCACCCACTCACTCTTGGAGAAGAAGAAGAATTTCTCTCTCTAGGTTTTGAAGGTGGCGACTTGATCTCTTGTCTCTCTAGGGAAGAAAAACAAAATTTCACAAATGAATTGTGTTCTCCTCTAAGTCGCCTAGCCCCTTAGGGTTATAATTATAATTAGAGCATTATTATAATTCTAAAATCATGAGATTACAATAATATCACGACTTCATGAATTGAATTTCTAATTAAAATATTACCTTATCTTAATTCAAATTCAAATCGCAATCTTTGGGGATCAAATGGAAGATCAAATCTTCCCTTGGGACCCACCAAAGAAAGGCGCCTAATTCCTCTAATTAACTTGGAATTTTATAAATCAAAAACATTCCTAACTCTTAGGAAATTATAATCTTCCAAAGATTTTGAGTTAAGATATTACCCTAATATCTCTAATTCAAATCTTTTGATATCTAGATCAAATCTTTTGAATTCAAACTCATAACTTTAAATAATAAAACAATTTTATTAATCTAAAATCATATAATGAGGCGCGACCCTCAATCCATTTAACCTAATATTAGAGAATTTAATAAATCAATAATCTCCTAACTTTTAGGAACCTTATCTTATTTATTTTCCTTAATATTATAATTGTAAATAATTAATCCCATTAACTATTTAACAATTATTATATTTAAACTTGTCCCACAAATTTAAATATCTCAACCATAGATCTTATTTAAGACAAGACTCAATGTCCTAGACATTTTGCTATGTCTTAAATTTTGTCACCGGAGTGACTCACGAATTAACCCTGATTCGTGTTCCTTTAGGCGGTGTCCAGATCCTACTCATGTGTGACCTAGAAGGCCTCACGTGATGTTGGCAGCAAGTCATCCTATGACTAACAAGTCGAGAGCGGACTCTAGCAAGCCATCACGACTACCCAAAACACGTGAGTTATCGTTTTAACCAAAACCGATTTAACCTTAGTACCTCCTTGTCATAGACCCTATTGTCCTACGATATCTTGGTCATGGATTAGGCACAGGAAAGTCATCCATAATCCAAACCACAACTTTCTCGATCTTCTTGAGTAAGTCCCAATATACTGAGTGGCCACTCCTTTCCTTGGACAGACTCATCGAGGGCGCCAGTTAGATATCTCCCATTTAATGAGGGACAGACTCAGCACGGCAATCAACCAAACCCGTACCTAGCCCTTATGGCTACCCTGCTACGGGCAACGTTAGACTAGGCCAAAGTCTGACAACTGTGATGACCTCAGGTCTAAGGCGTCGTGACAGGCGTACAGGAGAGGCAAGCTGATGACTAAACCCATGCAGGACTCTCCAGGTCAGTCCAGCAACTTGTAACCCTTTACATAATTGCACCATGACTCTCGTTCAAGCATCTAGTGCATGCATCTCTATGCACCGAGGTCATGCTGGTCTTAGTTCATTTTCGCTCCCACGAAAACAATCGTCCAGGGACAGATTTAGATTAACTATCACATAATTAATCAAGGACGCTATCATAGTAAACATGCTAATAATATGATAACAACATTAATTTATCTCTATAAATTAATCAATATGTTCAAAACATATACAAAATAGATTGGCCCTAGGGCACAATCTCCAACAATTGTAAGAACTAAGTTTATTACATATAAATGTGTTTACTAATTATTTATATATATATGTCACAAATGGATTTTGGAGGTTCCATCATTACATTTAAATTAGGGGTAAATTAAACTTTGGTACCCTATTCTATGGACCAATTTCACTTTGGTACCGTGTCCTATAGACCGATTTTACTTTGCTACCCTGCTCTTTCATGATTCGTTACCCTGTTCAATATTTGTTAGGGCATCAAAGTATTAACGATGCAAAGAACAAGGTACTAAAATGTCACTTTTGAAAGAACATGGTACCAAAATGTTAATGGTGGAAAGAACAGGGTACGGAAGCCAAATCTGTCCATAGAACAGGGTACCAAAGTGTAATTTACTCTTTTATATTTTTTTTATACTATTGGCTCTTTCTCATTAATAATTGAAATCCTTAAAATTAATACGCATAATTTTTATACAATATTTCTTATTAATAAATTCTAATTTTTTTTTGAAAAAATGAAAATTGAATATAATATACTAATTCTATTTAATAAACTTTTCTGTTGGCATATCATAATTTCCATGATTCATTCCAGTTAATAACTATGTCCATAATGCTGAACATCAAGAAGGAGACGTAGTTATGATATTTCAAGCAGCACCAACGAAGAATGGAGGGCTCGGCAATGACAACACCGCCTCCAAGCTTACATGGAAGTGAGTGGCAGAGGAAGTAGTTAATCCAAACAACCGTCCTATCATCTCTAATTTTTGCAACATGTTTGGACCCTATCCTAGTTTTTTGTAACAAACAAGAAACCCTAAATAATTGTCGGATTTATAAACTAGCTTTTCAATCACTTGTTTGATTTTTCCTTTTACTTTTTTAAGGACCTGTGGACCATAGGTATATATGGCTTTGTTAAGTTTTTCCTCTTTTCTTGATCTCTTGTTCTTAATCTCTCACTTCTCTAGCTCTTTCTTGAAAAAAAAAAAACAAAAAATCACACACACACAAATACACACACATATATATATATATATATAGATGGAGTAGGTAGGTGGGTGTTTCTGAAAAAAGAAGAAGAAGTAAATTACACTTTGGTACCCTGTGGTTTGGTCATATTCCACTTTGGTACCTTGTGGTTTAAAAAGTGACATTCTGGTACCTTGTGGTATTCTCTGTTAACACTTTGGTACCTTGAATTTTAATTTTTCTAGAAAATTAACGGAAAATGTAATTTTTAGTGCTATTTTTTTATTTTAACCATAACAACTTTTACTATAATTACTTAATGACCCCCAATATTTTTGGAAAATTACAAACAGGTCCCTGGATATATATTATCTAGAGACTAAAATGAATTTTTTTGGGGGTCAAAACATAATAAATATAGGACAGATTACAGAATTACAAAACAGACCCAATTTTGGAAAAACTATGCGATCTAGTCCTATTAAGATCTAAAATTGTGTTTTTAAGGACTATTTTGAAGATATTTAAATATTTATGGGTGTTTTTGTAATTTTAGCCTCTTTTCCTGCATTAAAATTGCCTTTTATTCCCCAAAGATGGTTAAAATTACGAAATAGATCAAAAAATTCCAATTTTCGTTAAATTTCTAACGAAATTAAAGCTCAAGGTACTAAAGTGTCAACGGAGAATACCATAAGGTGCCAAAATGTCACTTTTTAAACCACAGGGTACTAAAGTGGAATATGGCCGAACCACAAGTTACCAAAGTGTAATTTACCCAGAAAAAACTAAAGGATGATTTTAGATCAAATTTTCACAGACCCGTTTCTTTAGAGCTCAAATATTAAGGTTATGTTTCTAAAAGAAATACTATATAGCTCTCTCTCCACCAGTAGATTAATTATTGACTCATGCATGTATGAGATCAAATTGTATTGCTTATACTTTTTTATTTGAAATGAGTTGAAGATAGAGGAAAGAAAGAAATTTTTAAGTGTTTTTACACCCTCTAGTTAGCTCTCCCTAACAAATCCCAAATTTTATCTTTTTGACATACAGTACACACAACGTCTCTATCTAGCTCATGATCATTACAACGAGAATAATTCAAAACGACAATTCTGGTTTGGTTTTTTTTCTTATTTTTTATTTAACATGAAAGAGAGATATATAGATAGAGAAAGAGTGAGGCCTTATAGGCCCAAAACCTTATTTTTTATAAAATAAATATCTTACGCTCTTACCTCTCTTTTTTTTTCTTTTTTCGTAGAATCATTGAATATTATGTGTGAGAACCCGGAGATTTAGAATTTAATTTTTGGTGTTCAAGGATAGAATTAGTAATTTTTTGAATTTTGAATAGAATTTTAAGCGAATTTTAAACTAATATTCGGATTTTTGGGTTATAAATTTTAGAAATTAGTGAACTTTGAAATTTAGAATTTTAATTGTCAGATTTGGAATCCCCATATTCTATTTGACTTGTGGTAAAAATTTGGGAGCAAACGAACTTTAAAATTTTATCTGGGTTTTTATCTGAACCCGACAAATGATACTTTCAAGTAAGAACAAAAACATGTTAGAGATAAAATTTTCGAAAAAAATTACATATTTAGAATCTACTCAACACAACGAATCTAACGATAAAACTTTTGTAAAAAAATTCCACTTTAAAAAATACGCATTTTCAGGGACTGAGGTGCAAGAAATTGTGACTTTTAAGAATATTCTAAGAATATTCCCTCAAGAAATATCAGATTTTTCCCTTTGTTCACGGTAAAAGAAATTTTGCAAACCCATTATATTTTCTTCGAAGGTTGATGAAGCTTCTTTGTGTTTCTTCTTCCTTTCTTCCTTTAATTTTCCTCCTTCCAACCACCACCACTCCTAGTCGCCGGCCACCTCCCTCACCGCCGCCGTCGTCCAACAGCCCACCGGCGTCCATAGCAGTGGTGATAGCCACCACAACCATTCCTTTTCCATAGGTGACGTTTTTTCCCCTTTTTCTTCCATTTTCGTTTTTATGGTATTTCCCCTTTGGTGTTGCCAACTTTCTCTCTTTTCATGTGGATTCTTGAAACATTTTGGTGCCATTTTCATCTCTGAACTTCTAGGTTGCTGGTTGGAAGCATTTTATTCTCTTGAGATAGCATTTCCACTCCCTTTCCTTCTCTCTTTGGGTCTATACCAAAGTGTGTCTAAAAATCATAAATTTCTTCTTTGTTTCTTGAATTTTTGTTGGGATGGATCCTTTGATGATAGTATATCATGTTGGGTACCTGAGGCCATTAAAACTCCATAACAGTGAGTTTAGGGACTGTTTTTATTTTAGGGTTTAAAAGTGACGAAAATTGGGGGTTTTGAGCAATTCTTATGTTTTCTTGAAATTAATAGTTTGAATGAGTTTAATACAAAATTTTAATGAGTTCTAATGCATTGATTTTAAATTAGAAAAGGGTATTCTAAAATTTGGTTATCATACAAAAACAAAACTTTAAAATTTCATTTTGGTCCCTATGGGTGATTGATTTTGATAGTTTTGATGAATTAATTGCAATCCTTTGGGATTATGAAGAGTTTTGAAATAATAATCTTGAGTTTAAAATGTGAGAATCATTGTATGCAAGTTAAACTTGAAATGAAAGAATGTGTCAAGTTGTAGGATTGACTTATGCTCTTGATTTTGATATTGTTTATAAACTAATTCTTAACTCTTGGATTTCAAGTCATTCTTAAAGCTCCCAAATTGATACCAAGTTTCTCTTTAGTCTCTTGTCTAAGTGTTGGGATCTGAGGAGGGTGTAAGTAAGGGTAGGATAAGTTCTTTGAGTAAAGATGTGTTACTAGGGGATAAGATGATAGCTTGTGAAGGTTGGACTTTCGGGTAATTTATAGTTGATTTTGATAGTAAATCGAATGAAACTTTGTTTGTTAATATACTTGTAGACTTGCTAACAACAATCATTGGTCGAAAGATATAAGGTGCAGTTATCGATTCTCCGGATCGAGGTGAGTGGCTTTTTCCTCTTTGCCCTGTATGAGGGCTTGATTGATGATGATGTTCGTTTATTTTGTGATCTAACTCTTTCATTGACAGTTGTAAAAAATTTGGGAATCTTGAGTACTTTTGGATATAAGTCTTCGCATTTTAACTATTTCGTTGATGACGGTGAGTGATTGACTTGGAATTAAATTACTTTGATATAATTATTACTTGTGGATGAGCGGTTATGTATGGTATATTATCCAACTGTGGGCTGAGATGATTATTTGTATTTCTCCCCAATGATGGGTTGAGGTTGAGAAATGTTCAAATTGGTGGGAATCTTGATTTTGCAATACTAGTTACTTGAATTATTTATAGTTGATGAAGGAGATGGCGTTTTTGATTATTTGGATTTCTATAAGTTGGCCTTGACAAGTGTTTGGATAAATTTATTGTCATCTTTATATTCTTGTAACTTGATTGGTTTTCTTTACAAGGTTATCAATGTTGTTGACCTTAGACCTTATGATATTCCTTTATGTGTGTTTTCTTTTTTGTGAATTTTTATTGATTTCTTTAAGTGATGGGAAATATGAAATACTAGTTGTATATCTTATTTGATCATGTAAAATATAGATGTATGATGGTGATAGTGTTTAATTCTTCTTCAAATGTCGTGTGTCTTGGGTAGACTGACAGGATTGTGTTTTTGTTCGTGCTTGTACTTCCATTTCTGATTGTGTTTGCGTTTGTATTCGTGTTTGTGTTTGTAATTGTACTTGTGATTGTATTTGTATTTGTATTTTACATTTGTATTTGTATTTGCATTTGCATTTGCATTTGTATTTGTACTTGTATTTATATTCGTATTTGTGTTTGTGATTGAGATTGAGTTTGCGTTTGTGTATGTGTTTGCTCTCTCATAGCTCTAGCTGTGATATTGATTGAAAATCTTCACTTGGAGTGTGCTTTACTATTGATTGTTTGTGAAATGAATGAGATAACGTTGTATGCGCTCCTGATGGGTGAAAAGATGTGTGCGGTCCCCACGGGTTGAGATAATGCTGTGTGCGCTCCCGATGGGTGAAAAGCTTTGTGCGCTCCCCAAGGGTTGAGATAATGCTATGTGCTATCCCGATGGGTGAAAAGCTGTGTACGGTCCCCACGGGTTGAGAACTTGAGGTGATGCTATGTGCGGTTCCCTCATGATCGGAGGTAGAATTGAAATATCATAATTGTGTGTTACTTGTGATTAGTGGTGAATCAATTGTTGAATCTGATTTTGCATTGAGCCTTGGTTATAAATTAATGGTTGTCATAAATTGGTTGATGTTGAGGCTTTATTTCCTAGTAAATTGATAGAGGTTATGAATTAGTTGTATTAGCTCTTCCCTTGTTGATAAGTTGACGATTGTAGTTGTTAAATATTGATACTATCAATATTAAAGGTTACATTATCCTTAATGGTTAGAATGGTACAAATTATATTGTTATGGTATTGCTGTTTACCTTATAGGTAGACGCTATTGATATAGTTGTCGTTTAGTTGTTTTTGGTTTATATGGACCCTTTTGCTTTGAACAAATTGCGGTTTCACTTCCAATCAGTATTTTCAAGAAAGCATGTCTTCCTACAAGGTCATTTTCATGTAAAGCGATTTTCCAATGCTATATTTCAATATCTCAAAGAGTATGGTTTGGAAAAGATCTATTTGTCTATTGTCACGATGTTTTTGCCAATATTTTATGAATCTCTCATGAATCCTCTTTTCACCTAATGGTCTTGAATAATTTATCTATAAAATTCTTATATATATCATGAGTTTTTGAATGACTTAACTATCTTATCTAAGCATGCTTTGGCCCTTGAAAGAAGTTTTAAAAGATGATTTTATAATTTGTTTTCTACTCCCAAACCTTATTAATTTATAAAACATAAAACCTTTTTCTTTTCTTATTTTCTCTACTAATTTTATTCTCACATGAATTCTCCAAGTATGATTCCTTAAAATCCCTTATTTCTAAAAGATTTTTCTTTATCAAATTCATGATGGTTCTTTTATTTTGGATCCTTTTCAAAGTTTACTAATTTTCCATAGTTGAGTTGTTTCTCGTTTTGTTATTATACATATTTAAATTGCTGCAATAAGTTGAATTATTTTAGTGGAATGAATGGAATTTCGAATTACTCAATGTTGACGATTTTTTATTTGGCTGGTGACCATTCTCCCCACGTGGGGGTGCCCTACACCACAATTGAGATGGGATAGCCACTCACCGAGTTTTGGCTCACCCCTCGTTTAATTTTTTTTTTTTTTTTACATACAGGTTCAGATCAAGCTACTATTTCAGCTTTAGGAGGAAGTCAATCAAGAGTCCACACCATTGTTCTTGTTCTTGTGGGTACTTCATTCTTAATTAGAATTGTGTTAAGTTCTACACTGTTGGCTCCACTAGTACATAGAGAGTGAATCTGGGGCTATGTATCATTATCATTTTTTGCGAGCCGCTTATATGAGAGATTGACTAATTGTGTATTTTGTTTGGTTGCATTGAAATGATAGTTAGATCGAGTTTATAATGGCTAAGTATTGTAAAGAATATATATATTATGACTTATCAAGATTATGTATTGAATGATTGTTATGGATTGTCTGTGGGTAGTCTTACGGTGTGGGATAGGCCCATGTCTATGTCGGTCACGTGCTCCCATAGAGGGGGTCGTGACATTTTTATGCTTTTTTTAATATACTTTTGTTATTATGTAATGTGTATACCAAAAATATATGTACTAATCCATTCACCTTTGTTGCACTAACTGGCAACAGATCCTCTACCATGCTTTTTCCATGATGTGCCTTCTGTACAAGAAATCAAAGTCGTCTATCAAATTCAAAAATGGTTGCCTAATTATGTGTGATGGATTTTGGGCTTTGGGAAATGTATCTTAAACGACTATTTTCTATTACAAAAGTAGAAATTTTGTATGTTATAATGTGTGCGACTGTTGGTGACAAACAAAATCAGATTTTGTTAATCGATCACCAACCACAGTTCCTATCATTCACTCATTACTAATTTGCTGATTTTGTTAATGCATCAATATTTTTTCTTACTATAGTAGGAAATTTGCTGCTCAAGTAGGAAAGTTCACAAAGATCATCAAGAATTTGTGGTTTTTAATATCACTGTTAAGATTATAGTACTTAATAAACGTCACTTGTCCAAGAGCAATTTTTATACTTTAATATTTCTGTAAATGAGTAATCATATAACTTTTTCTTACGAAAATCATATGTATATATATACATATATTTTACGATCTGTGAAGTATGAAAACTGATCAAATGTGGGACACAACACAAACACACCAGCACGTTAAATTCATAAAATTACATGACACGACATGACATATATTTAATATATAATATTAAAAATTCATAAAATTTGATGGAAATTTTAAAAATTACAATATATATTCATAATATTAGTGTCGTATGGCTGTCATACGGACATGTTTCCGACACGATTACACGCCTTCAAAATGAAGTGTACATGCTTCATAAATTACCATGCTTACTATTTGATTTCACCCATTAATATATTTATTAAGTCATAAACTACTTCTTTCTCATTTTTTTTAATTGACTAAGCACCATTGTAAGTTTTTATTTTATCGCAATTTCAAGTCAATTACCGATTTAATTATTAAAAATGTGATCACCATTAATTCTTCTATTTTATCTCATTCGTATTAAGTTGTTAACACAAATTCTCTAGGATTATATTTTGGGCTTATACTCGGCCTAAAAAACATAGTTTGGGCTTATAGTATGATTCTCCATTTTTTTATTTACCAAAAGAGAAAAAAAAAAACACTGAATCTCGGACGGTATCCAATATATATCACATAAGTGAAGATTAGGTTAACTGAGACACGCCGCTTCTCCTTTTCTCTCTATTTCTCTTTCACTATTTCAAATTTTAAAACATAGTTTTGCAAGGATGATCGAAGCGAAGAAAGCTTCCAATTCCAAAAGCTTGTGGTGGTGGTGGTGGTAAGCGAAGGTTCTTCATATCGTTAACTCCAAAACACGTCTCTGCTTTTCTTTTTGTGAATCTTATCTTATTTACACATTTTTTATTTCGGATATGTTCTGCAGTTTGGAGTTATTATGCTGACATGATGTATACCAATTGATAAATCATTTAGACGCAAACCAGAAGCCTTTCGGTTGAATTCTTTTCGCGAGATCTGAGTGTACTGTGGATCTTTTTGTCATACATGATGAATTATGATGTGTTTTTAGAGGTGCTGGAAGGTTGAAGTTTTGGTCGATTGTGATTTCTTTGATTAATCTAGACAGAAGATGGCTCCATTCCTCATGGTAAGAAATTTCACTTATGTTCCTTTCAGTTATTCTATATTTGTTTGCAGCGAAAACATTACAACTATATAGGAAAGACTTCATTAGACTGGATTTGTTATAAACTTTGCTATGATTGATATTTTCCTTTTCTACACACATTGTGAAAAATTAACTCGAAGCTCCCTTTCCATTTTAATGAAAATTAGTACTCTTATTATTATTGTCAATTTTTTTGTGACATCACTTCTTTATTTTAAAATTTAAAAAACTAGTTTATATTCTAAATGTAATTTAAATTTGTTCTACGATTTAATTTTTGGATATTCAAAATATAATTTTTGGCCTCTGATTTTTTTTTTTACAGATGTAGAGACTAAATAATGTATATTTATAAGAAAATAAAGGACAAAAATGTATATTCTCAATATCCAGAGACTAATTTATAGTTTTGAGATAAACTTAAAGATTAAAAAAAGGTTTTCTCTCATTTTCTAATCTTAAGAAATTTATTTATTTAGGTAGGTTAAAAAATATTATTTGACAATTAATATTAATATATTTGATACATGAGATTGATTTTTTCTTGTTTATCATATTGAAAAATATATTTTTTCTGGATATTCAAAAAAATATCCTTGCAAGAGATATTTAATGTATATAT
Source organism: Chamaecrista fasciculata (assembly GCA_003254925.1). Classification (NCBI taxonomy): domain Eukaryota; kingdom Viridiplantae; phylum Streptophyta; class Magnoliopsida; order Fabales; family Fabaceae; genus Chamaecrista; species Chamaecrista fasciculata. The sequence continues at coordinate 33,291 of QANZ01028630.1, read as the reverse complement.
ATATATAAATCTCTTTTAGGATTTTAATTGGCTGAAGACAAGTTGAACGAGCAAGTAATAATACGCCCTTTAAAAAAATTCACAACAAGTTTTGACACACACATATATATATAAACTCTCTTTAATCTCTGCATCACTTAATTAATTATTATCAAATTACTATCACAGAACGTCAGAACCCTTTTATGAATGTAGTATGTACTTCCTTTCAATTTCAAATAAAAATATATTTTAAAAAAATCTATTTAGTTTTATACCCTTCTTAATTATTGGGAGTCAACAATTCCAAGACACATTCAATTTTTAAAAAGTTAATCTGTAAACTCATTGTTAAGCGTTTATTTACAGAGACACTATATATTATTGTAAAAACTCAATTTATTACATATAAATGTGTTTACTAAAATTATTTATATATATATATATATATATATGTCACAAATGGATTTTGGAGGTTCCATCATTACATTAAAATTAGAGTAAAATTAATACACTTTGGTACACTTTGCTGCTATATCTCAGGTACTTTATCGATTCCTAGAATTCTTTAGCAAATTTGACTGGGATAACTATTGCCTTAGCATGTTGGGACCAGTGCCCTTAGGTTCACTTCCTAATTTGAGAGGTAAATAAAAAACTTCTTTCTTGTTCATCATATTTCCATTTTCAACATGAACTCTTTGTTGTGGTTAATAAATGAGATGAATTATTTTACATCCACTGAGTTTTATAGTAGTGCCATTGCAATGTTGCCGTATTCTTTTGTGACAGATATACATATATACACTTATATTTATATATGAGTTAATTTTTCCTTCAAAAGTTGATCATAAATTAACATTATTTTTACAATTAATTTATTGTGTTAGGGCATTGACGTTGATGATGGTTGGGAGATACCAAGATGCACTGAATGATTGCTATTTAGCAGTCAAATTGAACCCCAAATACATTAGGGCTTATCAGGAAATAGGTAACATCTACTTTGAACAAGGAAAAATGATTGACGCTATTTGCTATGGCTTCATAAAAGGCTAATTTCATATCTTTTTAAAAAAACTCTATAAGTTCAATTTTTATGAAGTGAAGCTGCAAACTAATTGATAAGAGTTTATTTATAGAGACAATATATTACTTTAAGAACTCAGTTTATTACATATAAATGTGTTCAGGAATAATTATATATATGTATATATGTCACAAATGTATTTTGGAGGTTTCGTCATTACATTAAAATTTTAATTTTATTTACTATTGACTCTTTCTCATTGATAATTGAAATCCATAAAATTAATACGCATATTTTTTATACAATATGTCTTACTAATAAATTCTAATTTTTTTTTTAAAAAAATTAAACTGAATATGTGATACTAATTCTATTTACTAAATTTTTCAGTTAACATACCATAGTTTCCAAGATTTCATTCCGGTTAATAACTATGACCACAATGCTGAACATAAAAAATGAGACATAGTTATGACATTTCAAGCAGCATCGACGAAGAAAGGAGGCGCTGGCAATGACAACACCGCCTCTAAGCTGACATGGAAGCGAGTGGCAAAGGAAGAAGTTGATCAAAACAACCATCCTATCCTTGCTAACTTTTGCGACATGTTCGGACCCTATCATGCTTTCCAATCACTTGTTGGATTTATAAACTTGCTTTTCAATCACTTGTTTGATTTTACTTTCGTTTTACTTTTTAAAGGACCTATGGATCATATGTATATATAGCTTTGTTAAGTTTTTTTCTCTTTTCTCGATCTATTGCTATTAATCTCTCTCACTTCTCTAGCTCGTTTTTGAAAAAAAATAACAAAAAATCAAACACACACACATGTAAAGATATTTTATATATATATATATATATTGATGGAGTAGGTATGCAGGTGTTTTTGAAAAAAAAAAAACAAACCTAAAGAATGATTCTAGACCAAATTTTTAGAGACCCATTTCTTTCGATCTCAAATTTTAATTAGGTTTTGTTTCTAAAAAAAACTAGTGTTATAGCTCTCTCTCCACCACTAGATTTATTATTGACCCATGCATTTATGGGATCAAATTGTATTGTTTATGAGATGAAATCCCAAAATTTATCTATTTTGACATACAGTAGACACAACGTTTTCATCTAGCTCATGGTCATTACAAAGAATAAATCATAAAGACAATTTTGGTTGTATTTTTATTCTTATTTTTTATTTAGCATGAGAGGGAGAGATAGAGAGAAAGAGCGAGGTCGTACAGGCCCAAACCTCTTTTTTCCTCAAATTAAAGGTCTTACATACCGGCCCTTACTTTTTTTGTTTTTTCTTTTTTGCAGAATCATTGAATATGTATGCTTTTTTTAAATATACTTCTGTTATTATGTAATGTGTATACAAAAAATGTATGTACTAATCCATTGAAGCTTATTGCACTAATTATGGTAATCAAGATAGAGATCTTGGATCGTAAGATAGTGTAAGATTGAGATCTTAATAAAGTCTACCTTGTCCAATTACACATAGGATAAAAAATGACTAGAATCAAAGTGAGATCGCGATTTTTCAGATGAGACGGTAGGATCACATGACCCACACAATGTTGGTCAGATGCTCTTTTTTTTTGAAAAAAAAAATATCCAGCGTAGCACTCTACGTTTCAAAATCTGAGGCAGGGGAAGTATAGAATAAGAAATAGAAATCAATATAGGGTATTTTGGGATTGAAATCTAAGGAATTTGAGGGAGAGTCAAGAGTGTCGTTCGAAGGAGAAGAAGTTGTAGACATTCATGGTGTTTTAAGAAGAAGAAGCTAGCATCATTCATGGTGTTGGTGTCGTCTATCACGTTGCTGCATCTTTTCTGGTAGTTGGCGTCACTGACGGTATTGTTCTCGTCATGGGCTCGTGAGTCATGATTGTGTAAGTCCTTGAGGTATGCAGCAATATAATAGAAAAACCCTATAGAAAATCAAGCGAAAAAAACGATGTAGAAACACAATAGTATACTAATATGACTCTTGGACAATATTATTAATAAAACATAATAGAGAGGTTCGTGTGCACTTTTTCACTCCAGAAAGGCAACAACCAATATGAATATGAGTACATTAATATGGTGCTCTGTGCTGATAGAGAGATCAATTATCTTTCTTGTATGTGGCTAATTTTTACAGTTTTATAAGTATTTTTTATTTTATAATTAATTTTTTATTGCATATTGGCTATTGCCTTTCTGCAGTGAAAAAGTGCACATGAGTCTCTCTATTATATTTTATTAATAATAATGTCACAGGAGTCATATCAGTATTCTGATGTGTTTCTGCATCCTTTTTTTGGCTTCACTTTCTATAGCTTTTTTCAATTATGTTGCATACCTCAATGACTTACACAGTCACGAGTCCACGACGAGATTAACACCGTCATGTAAGATAATCAAACAATCGGAATACTAGAATATCAATTTAATTAAATAAATTGAGTACTTGATTTGGCCGTATCCTTGATCCCTGCTTAGTTAAATTCCGATATCTAGGTCTTCCTCACTATTCCCTCATAGTATAGTGGCTTTGATGGGTAGCACACAAAGATTAGGGTTAGAGAGGGGACCTAGCTTAAGTTTATATACGTCTTACAGGGTCTTCCCATTATGGGCCCAATAAAACCTTGGAAGCCCACACCTTGCCACTTACCAAACCCTAAAATAATGTGTGTTGTGGCCCAATAGTTGTACCTTATACTTATTGGGCCTCCTTCATGAACCATGTATAAACCCAATATTTATTAAATTAATGTGAGCCTAATAAAAATATTAACAATAAAGTTAACATTCTCCCACTTGGACCACATTGATTTTAAAGTAAGATAAAATAAAAATTTTGAAAGATAAAGTAAAAGGAGAAAGACTCTAGGTTGATAAGATCGATAAAACACCTTTATGTGTCCAAATTTTTCAAAAAAAGGGGTTCAATCTTAGCACAACATACCAATCCGGTCCAACATGATCATTAATACGGGATCACGACGATCATTACGTTTATTATCAACATAAGACCAATCCATAGTCACGCATACTGACAATCACATCGACATGGATCATAAGTTTGGAGGTGTGGTGAGAAATAATCCTCAAGTCGTAATGACGCATTATTTCTCATCAGTCCAAGACATGATATCTTAATAACCTTATGCTGTGAACCACAAGAGAAATCACAATTTCGGACATGATTGTCACACTTAAGGCGAACGTCATTCTAAGGCATATGTCATATCCTCCTTTATCATAGGAATGTCACTCTTAAGACTAAAAATGTCTTAAGGCACATATTATGTATAACTTTCTTTGCCTATGCAAAACGTTCAATCACTAATGATGATCATTGGTAATGTTAACCATATGTATGCATACATAGAGAAATAAAATGCAACAACTTTAAAAGCATGTTTATTCCATAACAACTTAATAAGATTCATAAAGTGATAACCAAAAAGAAAACATTAACTCCCACTGATCTAGGGATCAAAAGACTCTACCACACCCATGTTCTGAGCATGCTCTTTAAACTGTGTGGGCCTTCACTACAAAAAATCAGCCTTTTAGCAACGGTTTTTTGTGCTGTTTAGCGACGGTTTTGACCGTCGCTAAGCTTCTAATGACAGTTAGCAAAACCGTCGTTAAACGCAGCGTCGACAGCCTTCTAGCGACGGTTTTAACAACCGTTGCTAGACAACTTTTAGTGATGGTTTTGACCATTGCCATTTGCCAAGCGAATTTCTCACTTGTTGATTGGCTAGCGACCGTTATAAGCGTCGCTAGATAACGACGGTTATAACCGTCATTAAACATTAGCATTTAGCGACAGTTTTAACCGTTGCTAAATGTATTTTTTTATTTTTATTATAAATTTCATTTCTTTCTAATTTTTTTTTAAAATTGCTAATTAAAAAATTAATCTAACTCTCTTGATATATATATTCCAATAACAAAAAATAAATTAACAATAATCTTGTAAGTTTCATAAAAGAAATCAAATTTATATCATTAAAATTAGAACAGTACAAAAGTTTACATATATGTCTTCAATGGATCAAATGTATACATAAAGTTGGCAGCAGCTAAATATATTTTGAACATATTGATTAATTTATGGAGATAAATTAATGGTTATCATATTATTAGCATGTTTACTATGATAACAGTCCCTGATTAATTATGTGATAATTAGTCTAAACTGTCCCTGGTCGCTCATTCAGGTGGGAACTTGAAATGAACTAAGACCAGCATGACCTCGGTGTATGGAGATACATGCACTAGATGCTTTACGAGAGTCATGGTGCAATTACGTAACGGGTTACGAGTTGCTGGACAAGACCCGGAGAGTCCTGCATGGGTTTAGTCATCAGCTTGCCTCTCCTCTACGCCTGTCACGACGCCTTAGACCTGAGGTCATCATTATTCCGGCGTTGCAGTTGCCAGACTTTGGCCTAGTCTAACGTTGCCCGTAGCAGGGTAGCCATAAGGGCTAGGTACGGGTTTGGTTGATTGCAGGAATGTGGATTGGCCAAGATGGGATTTTGTCCCTCATTAAATGAGAGATATCTAACTGGCGCCCTCGATGAGTCTGTCCAGGAAATGCGTGGCCACGTTGGGAAATGGGACTTACTCAAGAAGATCGAGAAAGTTGCAGTTTGGATTATGGATGACTTTCCTGTGCCTAATCCATGACCAAGATATCGTGTGACAATAGGGTCTATGACAAGGTGGTACTAAGGTTAAGTCGGTTTTGGTAAAAACGATAACTCACGTGTTTTGGGTAGTCGTGATGGCTTGCTAGAGTCCGCTCACGACTTGTAGGTCATAGAGATGGCTTGCTGCCAACTTCACGTGAGGCCTGCTGGGTCACACATGAGCAGGATCAGGACACCGCTTAAAGGGACACGAATTAGGGTTAATTCGTGGGTCACTCCGGTGGCACAATTTAAGACACAGCAAAATGTCTGGGACATTAAGTCTTGTCTTAAATAATTTACAGTTGTGAAATATTTAAATTTCTGAGACAAGTTTAAATATAATAATTGTTAAATGATTAATAGGGATTAATTATTTACAATTAAAATATTAGGGAAAATAAATCAGATAAGATTCCTAAAAGTTAGGAAATTATTGATTTATAAAATTCCCCAATATTATTTGAGGGTGGCGCCTCATTGGTGGTTTTAGATTAATAAAATTGTTTCATTAATTTAAATCATGAGTTTGAATTCAAAAGATTTGATAGAGATATCAAGAGATTTGAATCTTAGATATTAGGGAATATCTTAACTCATGATCTTTGGAAAATCATGACTTCCTAATTGTTAGGAATGATTTTGATTTATAAAATTCCAAAGGATATTTAGAGGCATATGGCGCCTTTCTTTGTGGGTCCCAAGGGAGATTTGATCTTCGATCTGATTCCCTAAGATTACGATTTGAATTTAAATTAAATATTATAGTAATATTTTAATTGTAAATTCAATTCATGAAGTCATATTATTATGATCTTAGAATTATAATAATGCTCTAAATATAATTATTAAAACCCTAGGGCTAGGTGCCTAAGTTAGAGAGAGAATTCATTTTGTGATTTTGGTCTTCCTCCTTGTAGAGAGAGAAGAGAGAAATCGCCATCTTCAAACCCTAGCACATTCAAAGTGAGAAATATTTTTGGCTCCCAAGTGTTGAGAGAGAAAAAATCGACTTTGCCTAAGGAGTTAGGAAATTCGATTTGCAGTCACCAAAAATTAGGGTTTGTGAGAGAAGGAAAAACAAGAAGGAGTTTTTGTGGGGTTTTCTTCTTTGCGCCACCTTGGTTGATTCTAGAAGGAGTTCTTGAGTTCAAAGTCACTGTAGATTGATCCCTTGTTCTTTTGGAGAAAAGAACAGAAGGCTAGCACCTTGGTGCCCGACAAACTGTTCGTGTGGATCACCGGCAGAGGGAGAACGCTGTGAGTGGACTCCTAGCACACGCCTTGTACAACCAACCGATTGAAACTCGTGAGGTATTCCACTATCTTAACAGCTTTTAAATTCTACTAGCAGATCCGTTCGGGAATTTTAGGACTTGGCGCTTTTAAATTTTATATTTGCTTTTGCTGCGTTAGGCGCCTAGAATTCCCAACAGTTTACTATGATAGCGCCCTTGATTAATTATGTGATAATTAATCTAAATCCGTCCCTGGTCGATTGTCCTCGTGGGAGCGAGAATGAACCAAGAGCAGCATGACCTCGGTGTATGGAGATACATGCACTAGATGCTTTACGAGAGTCATGGTGCAATGAGTAAGGGGTTACAAGTTGCTGGACTAACCCGGAGAGTCCTGCATGGGTTTAGTCATAAGCTAGCCTCTCCTGTACACCTGTCACGATAGCCTTAGACCTGAGGTCTTGACTATTCCGGCATTGTAGTTGTCGAACTTTGGCCTAGTCTAACGGTGCCCGGAGCAGGGTAGCCATAAGGGCTAGGTACGACTTTGGTTGATTGCCGTGCTGAGGAATGTGGTTGACCAAGATGGGATTTTGTCCCTCATTAAGATGAGAGATATTTAACAGGCGCCCTCGATGAGTCTGTCCAAGAAATGCGTGGCCACGCTAGGAAATGGGACTAACTCAGGGAATCGAGAAAGTTGTGGTTTGGATTATGGATGACATTCCCGTGCCTAATCCAGGACCAAAATATCGTGTGACAATAGGGATTATGACAAGGTGGTACTTAGGTTAAAGATATTAAGGTAATTCTTTAATTCAATATTGTTAGGAAATTAATAAGTTGGTTATAACTACCTAAGAGTTAGGGTTGTTATTTTGATTTATTAAATTCCCTAAAAATAAAGTGAGGATGGCGCATATCTTAGGCTTGGGATGCAAGATTTGATTTTGCATTTTGAATTTAAAAGATATGCAAGTCGAATTTTTGAATTAAATTATTAGGGTAATATTTTAATGGCTTAAGTGCACTTTTGGTCCCATAACTATGACAAAGGTTTCATTTTGGTCCCATAACTTTTTTTGTTGCAATTTTGATCCCATAACTTCTCAAAAGGTTCCACCGTTAGTCCCTTGGTGAATTCCATCCATATTTAGCCGTTAAGTATGACGTGACATAGTAACTAGGATCATGATGTGGCAAAATAAGATGAAGTGGACTGAAATAGGATCTATATGCAACATATTAAAACTTATCTATACCCAACCACAAAATATACAAAGAGTGGTACTGACAGGGACCAATCTGGTGGGGAAGAAGAGACTTCAAGCAGAAGGCGCCGACGAAGTCGATGGGATCCTCAGCCAGAGTCGAACGACCAAAGCGGTGACGACAACGAATCGGGAAGCGAAACGAGGAAGAGGAAGTCTCGTTGGGCTGATGAGGAAGAGGAAGTACCATTCTTTGTATATATTGTAGTTGGGTATAGGTAAGTTTTAATATGTTGCATATAGATCCTATTTCAGTCAATTTCATCTTATTTTGCCACATCATGATCCTAGTCAATATGCCACGTCATACTTAATGGCTAAATATGGATGGAATTCACCAAGGGACTAACAGTGGAACCTTTTGAGAAGTTATGGGACCAAAATTGCAACAAAAAAAGTTATGGGACCAAAATGAAACCTTTATCATAGTTATGGGACCAAAATTGCAACAAAAAAAGTTATGGGACCTAAATGAAACCTTTGTCATAATTATGGGACCAAAATTGCAACAAAAAAAGTTATGGGACCAAAATGAAACCTTTGTCATAGTTTTGGGACCAAAAGTGCACTTAAGCCTATTTTAATTATAAATTCAATTCCTCATGACTCATTCCAACCAATAGGATTTGAGCAATGAAGATTTGGTTTGAAGATTGGATCTTGTAGGCCAAGAATTCGAATTGCCCCTAGGTTTTTAAATTATAATATTAGTGTAATATTATAAATCAAGATTTAGGGAATCCTAAATAATATTAATTATTGAATTAATATATCGAAGATTTTAGGGATTCACTAATTGGATTAGTGAAACCCTAATATTGGGAATGAGAGAATATAAATTCACACATTAAAGGGGAAGTCGACTAAGGGAGCTTATTTTGTGAGACAAAAATTTGCCAAGTTCTTCTAGAGAGAGAAGAAAGTAGCCAACCCTAGGTTTTAGAGATAGAAGTCGAGTTCTTCTTTTAGAGAGAGAATTTCGACCTAAACCCTTAAGACCTTGGTTTTTGTGTGTGTTTCTTGCGCCACCTATCTTGGAACCAAGAATTGTTCTTGGTTCTTCAAGATTCATAGATAATAGTTCCCGTGTTCACTTGGGAAGAAGTGAAGGAGGCTAGCACCTGGGCATCTGCCAAACTGCTCGTGTGGATCACCGGCAGAGGAAGCACACTTGGAGTGGACTTCTCAACTCGCAAATTCAAACGAGCCGATTGAAAATTGAGGTATACATCTATCTTTACTGATATAAATATAGGTAGTGGATCCTGGGAGGAATCATAGAGAAGCCAAAAATTTTAATTTACCGTGTTTTTCCGCTGCGCCGACTCTATGATTTCCCAACAGTTTACGTCGTAGGCGCCATGGGTTCATTCCGAGAATTATGAGTGACCGCGACTTCATCTGATGAGGCGTTCTCGGATCTAGCGCTACCAAACCCTGCCTTTCCAGTTTCTTGGCTGACGTTTGCATGTCACTTCTCTTTTTGCATGTCAGCGCTTTCTGGCCACGTGTCACGCCATGATTGGATATTGTTCCACCATGATGGCGGAACGTGGACCGAGGGAGGCGCATTTAATGTGCCTTTTTGAATTCCATGGCATTTTTTTCAAAATCGCCAATTTTCCTTCTTTCCTCTCCATTTTTGGTTCACTTCTCTCTCTCTCTCTCTCTCCATTTTCGCTGCAACTCTCCTCTCTGCGTGTTCTCGTCGGAGCTGTAAGCTTTAAGTTCGTCTGATCAACTCCGCCGACGTGCTAACTGCTACGACTACGACAGTCGCCGACTTCTGGTGAGCATTTCGACACTAGTTTTGTCTTCTGGTTGTGATTTCTGATTTTTCACTTGAGTTTTACTCATTGTGTTCTTCGCAGTGTTCTTCATCATTTCCCAGATTTTCTTGCTAAGACCTCCTGCAATCTGCCAGCATTATGGACTTCGATAAATGTAAGTTTTCTAAACTTTCTCCTTCCTCTTCTTAATCTTCCTCGTCGTTTGAGTTTTGGTCTGGAGCTCGTGTGAGAGCGCCTGGTACGCCAGCGCCTGTTGGGTCTTCCTCTCACTCTCCTATGGATAGGATGGTTGGAGATGCGGGGGCGTCCTCATTCAAATGCTAGAGGACTTTGCCCAAGTCCCTGCCGATTTGTCCTCGTCCACGTCCTCGGAGATTCACGAGATACTGTCTCCTTCTGTAGAATCGGCGTTCATGGGAGAGGTGTCTATAGTTCCTGAGGAGGCTGACGGCGTCCGTGCCCCTGTTTGCGCGTCCATTGGGGATGGCAGTTCCCAACAGGTGATCAAGGGAGAGGAGGTCGACTTCACTCTTCATCCTAACTGTTTTCTATGTGATGGTCACAAGCTGGCCAGTGTTCCTTAGACCAGGGATGAGCCTACACCATGCGGGGTTGACAGAAGCAAGGTTATGCGTAACGCACGTCCTGTGGTCGATTGGCGTCGTCAGAGACTGGAGGAGGCGATTCAGGAACCTTTCCTTGAGAAGACTAGCCAAAAGGTACACTAGTATCGTATGTACGACTTTGGCGTAGAGAAACTTAAGGATCTTGACCAGAAGCTGAGCAAGTCCTCGCGGCATCGTCGGCTGTCAGGATGTGATACTGAGTCATTTGGAGGAAGCGCCTGACCTATTTTACACTAATGGGAGGGGCTTTCTGATAGGTGAACATGTCCTCAAGGGCTGTGATATAGAAACCCCTTTTCAGCCTGCCGTCATGGATCTGCTTGCTATTTTGAACACTTGCCCAATTCAGGTTAGTGTCAATGGGTGGCATCTCCTGCTTGGTTTTGTCTCCAAGTGCCGAAGGGATGGCGTTGTCGCCATAGCTCGCTTGTTCTTGTATTTCTTCTACCCTCGCTGGGTAGACAATTGTTTTGTTTCCTTCTATCGGCGCCCCAGTCGCCCACAAATTCTGGACCACGCCATTAGAAATCCAAAAGAATGGCAACACACATTTGTTTTTATCGAGGAGTCGGGCCCTGATCGACCTTTCTAGGTTTGCGCAACGGATGAGCGCGGCATGTTTCCCTTGTCCTGGAGGAGGCCTCGTCTTGGGCCATTTGAGTGTAAGTGGAGGGATCTAACTGTTGATGAACGTCTGGCGGCGTTGCGGTTGATCACCACAGACCTTTTTGATCCCAAACGTTGTATGTGTCTTTTCTTCTCTTTTCGCATGTGCATTTTAGCCTTTGCTGCTTATTCCTAAGCCTTTCTCTATTTGCTTTGCAGTGGACGAGGCTTCTTTGACCGATGTGATCGGTACTAAGCGCCCGGCGAGGACAAGGGCAATGAGAAAGCGGTGGCGCCCTCGAAGAAGAAGTCTGCTTCCGTTTCCAAGAAGACTGGGAATCATACCATTCGTGAGCCTACTGAAGTTCCAAGTCCTCCTGCCAATCCTGATAATAGGGAAAAAGAAACTGCTGCTCCTGCGGCCAAGGGTAGGAAGGTGGCGTCGCGCAAGCGTGCGTGCCCTATTAGTGAAGTTCCCCTAATTCCAGCTGCTCCAGAAGCTGGGAACTTTAATGCTTTGGAGGTCTTGGCCAACTACTTGTCTGAGGCAGCGATGGTGAAGCGGGACGGGCTGGCCAGGGCGTCCACGGAGAATACCCAGGACCCATCTGAGGAGGCTGTTCAATTTTTGTTAGCTGCGGGGCTGCGGGAAAGACCTCATTTCTGAGAGGGATGACACACGCGAGGACGCCAAGAAACTGCGTCGTGTCGTGGAAGAGTTGACAGAGGAGTTAGACTTGGTGAAGGTGTCTCGGAATACCCTCAAGACCAGGTTTGAGCGAAGGGGTAAGCAGCTGGAAGAGACAATTGGCGTCCTCACTCTCCTGAACAAGAAGGTCGCTGATCTTGAAACTGAGGTTCAGGCCGGCAAGGACGCCTATGCGGCTCTCAAGGACCCGGCCATGCGACAAATCAAATGGAGGGGTTCCCGGTATAACTACCTGGGTTTCAAGAACGTCATTCAACAGTTGAGGTTGCGCAACCCCAACTTAAACATTTCAGGGATTTGCCCAAACGAGATAGTTGAGGCAGGCTAATCCGCGACCCTATAGATGCTAACCCCGCGCTGAGGATTCCGAAAATGCCCAAGAACTATGCTTTGCCAAGGTACGAATCTGGCGGTGACGAGGATTTTCCTTGGTTCGCTAACTGTGTAGTTCCTCTTCCAGGTGAGGATGTCCATTTTGGGCGGTGTCACCTATATAATCACGCTTTAATGTATGCCATGTTTTCTTATAGCTCTTTATTCCTCGCTTAGCAGGCCATGTTTGACCCGCGTTTTGCTAGCTTTTAATTAATTGCCGCATTGTTTGCACGTTAAAGTGCTGCCTTACGATGGGCACACTTCGAGCATTTGCGTATCATACGCTAAGTTTTTGACTAGTCATCCAAGGGAGGGCGTCGGCTTGGTTGGTGAGTGCCATACTCACAAGGCGCCTTCGAGGGCCTTTTTGTTGCTGTTCCGAGGGCGTCCCCTCGAGCAACTTATTTCAATTAACACAGTGTGTTAGGAAAGAAAATGTACTTTATTGATTTAAAATCTCAGTAAAATGGCTCAGTGGACTTCTTTGATTATTACAAAGCTTCCTTACTAAGGGAAATAAAATTTAAGTTTGGCCATGTTCCAGGCGTTTCGAAGTGGCTTTCCTTCAAAGGTTTCCTGCTTAAAGGCGTTGCCAGGCAGGATTTCAGTCACCCTGTATGGCCCTTCCCATTTCGGTCCGAACTTTCCATGTCTGGGGTCTTTTCGGTTGTTGAGGACCAAGTCCCCTAGTTTGAGGGTTCGGGGCTTGATTTTAGCGTCATGGTACTTCTTAACCATCTGGTTGTAGGCAGTTTGCCTTATGGCTGCGACTTCTCTTCTTTCTTCCAAGCTATCCAGCTCTTCGAGCCTGGAGTTGGCGTCATTGGTACCTGGATAGTTGATTATCCTTTCAGTTGGAACATTTACTTCGGCAGGTATCATTGCTTCGTGTCCATATGCCAGGGCAAAGGGGGTTTCCTTTATGGCTGTTTGCTCAGTGGTTCTGTATGACCATAGTACTGAAGGGAGTTCATCAACCCATCTTCCCTTAGCTGACTCCAGTCTCCTTTTGATTCCTTTTATGATGATCCTGTTGGCCAATTCAACTTGGCCATTTGTGGCAGGATGTTCCACTAAGGTGGTCTTGTGATGGATTTTCCAAAGCTTGCACAAGTCCTGGAATTTCTTGCTTGTGAGCTGAGCGCCATTGTCAGAAATTAGTGTGTTTGGGACGCCAAACCTAGTGATAAGGTTTTGACACACAAATTTTTCCATGGCTTCAGTGGTTATGGACGCCACAGCCTTTGCTTCCACCCACTTTGTGAAGTAGTTTATAGCGACTATGAGAAACTTTCTCTGGTAAGTTGCCATCGGGAAAGGCCCTGCTATGTCTATCCCCAAAAGGTCAAATAGCCATGGTGAAGTGATGGCGTTTAGGGGAGCAGCATGTGAATGAATCATGTTGGCATTGTTGGGAAATCCGGGCGCAAGAACGCAGCGGAAGCAAAACGTAAAATTAAAATTTTTAGCGCCAGGCCCTAGAATTCCCGAACGGATCCGCTAGTTGAATTTAAAACCTGTTAAGATAGTGGTAAACCTCACGAGTTCCAATCGGTTTGGTTGTACGGGGCGTGTCCTAGAAGTCCACTTGCAGCGTCCTTCCTCCGCCGGTGATCCACACGAGCAGTTTTTCGGGCACCAAAGTGCTAGCCTTCTGTTCTTTTCTCCAAAAGAACCAGGGACCAATCTACAGTGCTTTTGAATTCAAGAACTCTTTCTTGAATCAAAAGGTATAAGTGGCGCAAACTGAGAAGAAAACCCGACAAGAACTCCTTCTTGTTTTTCCTTCTCTCACAAAAACCCTAATTTTGGTGGTGCAAATCAAATTTCCTAACTCCTTAGGCAAAGTCAATTTTTCCTCTCTCAACTCTTGGGAGCCAAAATTTTCTCTCACTTGGAAGAGCTAGGATTGAAGGTGGCGATTTCTCTCTTCTCTCTCTACTAGGAGGAAGACTAAAATCACAAAAATGAATTCTCTCTACCTTAGGCGCCTAGCCCTAGGGTTTTTAATAATTATATTTAGAGCATTATTATAATTCTAAAATAATAATATTATGACTTCATGAATTGAATTTCAAATTAAAATATTACCTTAATATTTAATTTAAATTCAAATCGTAATCTTAGGGAATCAGATGGAAGATCAAATCTTCCCTTGGGACCCACCTAGGAAAGGCGCCATATGCCTCTAAATATCCTTTGGAATTTTATAAATCAAAATCATTCCTAACAATTAGGAAGTCATGATTTTCCAAAGATCATGAGTTAGGATTCAAATCTTTAGATATCTACATGAAATCTTTTGAATGCAAACTCATGATTTAAATTAAATTAATAAAACAATTTTCTTAATCTAAATATCAGAAATGAGGCGCCACCCTCAAATATTATTGGGGAATTTTATAAATCAATAATTTCCTAACTTTTAGGAATCTTATCTGATTTATTTTCCCTAATATTTTAATTGTAAATAATTAATCCCTATTAACTATTTAACAATTATTATATTTAAACTTGTCCCACAAATTTAAATATTTCACAACTGTAGATTATTTAAGACAAGACTTAATGTCCCAGACATTTTGCTATGTCTTGAATTGTGTCACCGGAGTGACCCACGAATTAACCCTAATTCGTGTCCCTTTAAGCGGTTTCCTAATCCTACTCATGTGTGACCCAACAGGTTCCACATGAAGTTGGCAGCAAGCCATCTCTATGACTTACAAGTCGTGAGCGGACTCTAGCAAGCCATCACGACTACCCAAAACACGTGAGTTATCGTTTTTACCAAAACCGACTTAACCTTAGTACCACCTTGTCATAGACCCTATTGTCACACGATATCTTGGTCATGGATTAGGCACAGGAAAGTCATCCATAATCCAAACTGAAACTTTCTCGATCTTCTTGAGTAAGTCCCATTTCCCAGCGTGGCCACGCATTTCCTGGACAGACTCATCGAGGGCGCCAGTTAGATATCTCTCATTTAATGAGGGACAAAATCCCATCTTGGCCAATCCACATTCCTCAGCACAGCAATCAACCAAACCCTTACCTAGCCCTTATGGCTACCCTGCTACGGGCAACGTTAGACTAGGCCAAAGTCTGACAACTGCAATGCCGGAATAATGATGACCTCAGGTCTAAGGCGTCGTGACAGGCGTACAGGAGAGGCAAGCTGATGACTAAACCCATGCAGGACTCTCCGGGTCATGTCCAGCAACTTGTAACCCCTTACGTAATTGCACCATGACTCTCGTAAAGCATCTAGTGCATGTATCTCCATACACCGAGGTCATGCTGGTCTTGGTTCATTTCAAGTTCCCACATGAATGAGCGACTAGGGACAATTTAGACTAATTATCACATAATTAATCAGGGACTGTTATCATAGTAAACATGCTAATAATATGATAACCATTAATTTATCTCCATAAATTAATCAATATGTTCAAAACATATTTATAAAATGATTGGCCCTAGGGCACAATCTCCAACAGGCATATTTCTGGCATTTCTCGCACGAACGGATAACGTTCTCAACGTCTTGCTCGATTGTAGGCCAGTAATAGCCTGCTCTCTGGATTTTCTTTCGCATTGCCATCGGGCCTTGATGGTTTCCGCATAGTCCCTCATGGATCTCAGTCAACACTCTGTTGACCTCGTCTCCTGCTATGCACTTGGCTCTAGGGTGACTAAAGTTTTTCCTGTAAAGGGCGTCTTGCCTAATAAAGTACCTGCCAGATCTTCCAGTGACCTTTCTGGCTTCGTTCTTGTCTGAAGGGAGGGCGTTGGTTGCCAAATATTTGAATGTTGGCATTCTCCAACGTTTACTTATTCTGCGGGAAGAACATCATTTTCTAGGATCGACGACTCCCTTAGAGTTTTTTTGATGATGAAGTCTCTACCGCCTTTGGTTGGCTTGGACGCCAATTTGGCGAGTTCATCTGCTTTGTCATTGTCATTTCTCGAGATGTGCTGAAATGTGGCTTCAATTTCGCCGCCCTCGATGATGTTCTTTGCCTTTTCTGCATACTGGATCATGACGGGGTCTTTTGTTTCATATCGCCATTCATTTGTTGTATAACCAACTGGGAATCTCTCAAGATTTCTAGCTTTGTGGCACCGATGTTCGCTGCTAATTTCAGAGCAACAATCAGGGCCTCATATTCCGCTTTGTTGTTGGTGGTTAGGAACTCAATTTCTATTGATTGTTCTACAAAGGAGCCATCTGGGGCTCGCATTACAACTCCTGCGCCTCGTTGCGAGTTTGATACGGCTCCGTCGATGTGTACCCTCCACGTCCAGTCTTGGGCGTTCTCGTGTCCCGTCATTTCAGCTATGAAGTCTGCCAACCCCTGTCCTTTAATGGCCCTTCTGGGCTGACCGCACCCATCGCTAGGTGGCCAAAAAATACCGGAAATAATGCACTATAGTGGTGCAATCCAAGTCGATCTCTCGAGAAACTTTTGTGCAAAGTTTAAATGTAAACGATACCAAATTATCACTAATCGGGTGAAGACAAGGGAAAGTTGTTCTTTGAATGTTTTTCTATGACCTAAAACAATAATTAAATAAAGCAATAATATTTTTGGGTTTTTTTGACTAAAAGGACTAAAATGAAATTAATAATAATAAATGAGTTAAACAACTACAGAGAGAAAGGCACACGATAGAGCATATGGATCAAGCAATCATCACTATATAAAATTATGTTAGAGTTATCTCACATTGATCATCCTAAGATAGTCACTAACCAAGCAACTTAGATTGACAAACTTGTCATGAAAGCATCTCAAACAAGACAAATTCAGAACAAGACATGAAAACCTCATTGAATTGGTGAATAATTGATTAAGAGTCACAATCTCTATAAAAAAAAAAAACTATTGTCAGAGCTAATACATCAATAATTATAACCAAACTAGCATTCACTCAAAGGGTTACAATCAAGATATATATGAAAGAATCAAGTTCAACTCTCAATCTAAAGAATAAAATAAGAATAACAATCAAGTTCTAATTCTAAACCAAGAAACAGAAACAAGAAAGAATCCTAATCCGAATGTGAGAAAACTCCCTAGATGAAGCTCCTAGCTCATGCTTTAATCCATTGCTCCTCCGGGTTGAGGAGTTTAGCTACTCATGGTGCAGATAATCACAACATGTGCTAATCCTGACTGAACCGCCATAGCACCAAGAAAACTCCCAAGAAGATGAAGAATGGTGAAAGGTGTTGATGGGGAAGATGGAAGACGGCTCTCTAGGGTTGCTCACCCACCGAAATATGACCTAGGGTTAAATAATATATCATTTTCGGATCATCCCCAAGTGGAACGGGTCAAATCCATCGAGAATCGGGCTTGGGCTTGCATAATTATCAATTATCGCGAACCCGCCGCGGCTATGCACGGCGGCGGTTTCCGCGGCAAGATTTCCAGAGAGACCCGCCGCGGCCTTGCCCGCAGCAATTTCCACGGCGGTTTATCCTGCAACTTTGATTCTTCTCGGTTTGGTCCGTGACTCGTCTCCAAGCATCCCCAAGCCTTCCTTGAAGTATTTCAACACTTTGGACTCCATTAAAACCTATCAAGAACATCGAGAAACTTAGTGAATTCTCAGGATAAAGAGGATCAATCAAATAATAAACATTAAACCCGAGAAAACCACACAATTACTCACAAAATAGTCCAAATAATGTCAAACGTCAAGACATCATATTTCATCATAAAAGGACATAAAGGCATGCAAATGAATCCCACATGAATATAAAATGCCCTAAAATGTCACTAAAATATATGATGAAATATGGTCAGATCATGGGCTCATATGTTATCCCATATTTTGAGATTTCCACTGACCAGACCAACATTCTTCCAGCGATGTCTGGTTGCTCCACCATCTGTTTGATAGGTCTATCTATTCTGACAATGATTTGATACTACTGGTAGTGGTGTCTCAACTTCCTAGTTGACTGAAGTAGTGAGAAAGTTAGTTTCTCTAGGCGGTGATACCACTTTTCTGCCCATGTAAGAGTTTTGCTGGTGAAGTAGATGGGTTTCTGCTCTTCTCCATATTCTAGCACCAAGGCTGAGCTGACTCCTTCATCTGTGGACGCCTTGTCTTTGACTAGAATTACCAGAGTTGGCGGTGACGCCAAATATTTTTTTAGCTCTTGGAAGGCTTCCTCGAAATCCCTGGTCCATTCGAATTTTTTGTTCGCTTTTAGCGTTTTGAAAAAAGGTAAGTATCTATCGACAGACCTGAATGTAAAGAGAACTTTTGATGAGTAATACTCGTTTTATTAATGATAAATTGTTCGTCGTGAGACGACTTACACAATGACTTGAAAGTAAATTGCAACTGAACAAAGACAGAATTCAAAGACACGAAATATTAGGAATGGAAAATCAAATAGCTAAAAAGCTTTATTGCTGACAAGGCGCTGGGCGCCTTTTACCTCGACAAAAACCTATGGAGGGCGGCTAGGCTACCATTTAGGCACTGGACTTCCTTGAATGGTTTTGGAGCTTTCATCTCCAGAATGGCTTTGCATTGTTCTGGATTTGCTTCGATTCCTCTGTGGGTGAGCATGAATCCCAGGAATTTTCCTCCATTGACCCCGAAGGCGCACTTGGAGGGGTAAAATTTCGTCTGCTACTTCCTCAGCTGGTTGAAGATTTCTTTCAAGTCTTCAGTGTGTTTGCCTCCCTCTTTGGTTTTTACCACCATGTCGTCAACGTAAACCTCCAGGTTCTTCCGGATGTAATCTTTGAAGAAAAGATCCATCTGTTGGAGATTGTGCCCTAGGGCCAACCAAATTTTGTATATGTTTTGAACATATTATTAATTTATAGAGATAAATTAATGTTGTTATCATATTATTAGCATGTTTACTATGATAGCGTCCGTGATTTATTATGTGATAATTAATCTAAATCTGTCCCTGGTCGATTGTTTTCGTGGGAGCGAAAATGAACTAAGACCAGCATTACCTCGGTGCATAGAGATGCATGCACCTCGGTGCATAGAGATGCATGCACTAGATGCTGGAACGAGAGTCATGGTGCAATTATGTAAAGGGTTACAAGTTGCTGGACTGACCCGGAGAGTCCTGCATGGGTTTAGTCATCAGCTTGCCTCTCCTGTACGCCTGTCACGACGCCTTAGACCTGAGGTCATCATTATTCCGGCGTTGTAGTTGTCAGACTTTGGCCTAGTCTAACGTTGCCCGTAGCAGGGTAGCCATAAGGGCTA
>QANZ01028629.1:7869-26792 GCA_003254925.1 Chamaecrista fasciculata | reverse complement strand
TGGTTTCAAAAATTTTGGTTCGCTTTGTTCAACCCATTCTAAGGTTGAAGATGAGTGTTTGTCATTTCCGTTTCAGTTTCTTACCCCTGTTCACCGATTCCGATTCCGGCCGACTCCGTCGAGGTGAGGTTCTGAGCCGTTTCTCATCTAAAATGTATTGATTTTAAACTGATCTTAGTAAGATTAGGGAATTATTGTGTAGAATGGATAAATGGATGGATGGATGGATGGATGGATGGATGGATGGATGGATGGACAACGCCGACTACCCCCCGGAGGGCAACGCCGCCCACCCACCGGAGGACAACGCCGACTACCCCCGGAGGGCAACCCTAACTACACCACGAAAGGCAACGCCGACTACCCCCCGGAGGGCAACGCCGCCAACCCCCCGGAAGGCAACCACGACTACCCCCCGGAGGACAACGCCGACTACCCCCGGAGGGCAAATGACACACGTCCTCTGTAATTTTAAATCCACTTAAATCATTTAACTCCACTTATTTATGCGTTGATTTTTTGGGAGTGGATCCTCAGCTGTAGTAATTAGGCACTGTCTCTGCTGTCCTAACATCCTGGACATCCATGAAATCTGAACGCCCTTCATTGGGAGTGGATTCCATCCATGAAATCTGAACGCCCTTCATTGGGCCACCTGTCACAATTTTTTTTTTCAGAATCCCACACAATCAAACTCTCCAGGATGTCACACACGGAGAGAGAGGATTGGCGGCTACCTTCCGCCTGGATACCTTCAGAGGAGGGGTAATCGGTGTTACCATCCGAGTGGAAGGTATCCGCCAATCCTGGAGAGTGTCCGAGGTGGGATAACCGGTGTCACCATCCGGGTGGAAGGTATCCGCCAATCCTCGAGAGTGTCCGAGGAGGGGTAATCGGTGTTACAATCCGGGTGGAAGGTATCCGTCAATCCATCGAGAGTGTCCGAGGTGGGATAACCGGTGTCACCATCCGGGTGGAAGGTATCCGCCAATCCTCGAGAGTGTCCGAGGAGGGGTTATCGGTGTTACAATCCAGGTGGAAGGTATTCGCCAATCCTGGAGAGTGTCCGAGGTGGGATAACCGGTGTCACCATCCGGGTGGAAGGTATCCGCCAATTCTCGAGAGTGTCCGAGGAGGGGTAATCGGTATTACCATCCGGGTGGAAGGTATCCGCCAATCCTGGAGAGTGTCCGAGGAGGGGCTACCGGTGTCACCATCAAGGTGGAAGGTATCCGCCAATCTTGGAGAGTGTCCGAGGAGGGGGTATCCGCCAATCCTGGAAGGTATCCGCCAAATTTCAAAACCTTTGCCAAACCTTCCTCTTCTCTCACCTAAAAACCCTAATCATTCCACTTCCTCTTCTTAATTCACTCCTCAATTTTCCTCTCCGACTTCCTCCCACCGTTCTTCTTCTCCTCCCTTGAATCTCACAGCTGTCTCTTTTTTCTCTCCCAAAAGTTGGCATATTACAGGTAAAAAAACCTCTCGGTTTAAGTATTTAGTATTGTGTTTATGAACATGGTTAGGTCAAGCATGCCTTATCAAGTCAGTAAATTTCATTTCCCTGGATATTGCACAATTTGCAGGAAAATTGTTTGAAGGTCAATCATTATACAAGGAGGCTATGGTTTCTTTCTCAATTTCATTGTCCATAGAACCCAATTATGTTCTTTGATTTGTGTATAGTTTTGTAACAAACTTACTTCTTTCTCAATTTTTCAACTTACTTCTCTATGAATTAACAATACTCTGTAACAAACTTTATTTTGGTATGTAATGTTACTAATATGTGAATAGTATTTTAATTTCTATATTATTAATATATATGTATGATGATATGTATGAAAAGGAAAAAACCCGTGCGAACGCACGGGTCTTATACTAGTTATCCTACAATTTAATGTTTTGGGTTGGATATATGTCATTTGCTGGTGAAGAGTTTCTTAAAATTTTATTTCCCCACTCGCATTCAGGAGGCGACACGTGTCCTTCTATTTTTTTTTTCTCTATTTTTCTTAACATCTCTCTCCTTCGGTCATTCTTGCTATATCTATTATCTTCGGTCCCAATTTAAATTTTAAAATTCAAATTTGATTCAATAACATCATTTCAATTTTCAATTTAACATCAAATACGCAGCCACAAGGAAATTTCGACCTCATTGCCGTTCATAATCATCATCGGAACATCACCGTCGTTAGCCACGACCGTTGTTCTTCCTCTGTGATTTCTTCTTCTCCTTCTCTTCTTCTTCAATCTCTATTTTTTATGAGTTCTGAGGGCGATGATGGCAGATTTCGGTATTCGCCTAATTTATTTTGATTTTCTGTCTCTTTTTCTGATTTTTTTTTTGCTCTTCTGGGTCACTTGGAAATCGCCGATTGCTTGGTTTTTTTTTTTTAAGTTTCTTTGCTCTTCAGTGTCTAATGGGTTTAGTTTTTCCATTTTGTTGGTTTAAGTTCCATTTGCTTTGGCATCAGTTTCTGTGCTCTCTTCGCCAGCTTCTTCTGCTTCGCCGGGAATTGCTCGCTTCACTTCCGACGGTTCTGTGGCGCAGCTGCAAATTCATCAGGATTCGCACTAGATTTTCCACTTGATGTTGATCTTCGAACTGCTCAGGTTCCTTTCCGTTTTTGATTTTGAACTTAAATTCATCAAGATTCTCGCCAGATTCAACTCAAATATTTTTTGTTTCGCACTACTTTTTTAACAGAATAAGGACATTACATAAACAAGTTTGATTGTGTCATGTGGGTTTCATTATCTGAACTTTGGTTACTAATGCTCATCTATTCTGATTGGGATATATCTTGTGATTCTTTGTTGAGTATATGATCTATACCACATAGTAGATTACGAGTAATCCAAGGACTTACTCAAATTGGTCTAATTCAACCTTGTTGCCTGAGTTATGTGGCAGAGTTAAGTTTTATGCAACATTTCTTCCAGGCCCTTAATTATTGCCACTCACAAGGAATTATGCATCGGGATGTAAAGCCACATAATGTAATGATTGACCATGAGCACATTCATGTCTCTTTTATTGCATTTTTCTGATAATTTTTTGCTTCTAGAACTGTAGGTACCTATGCCACTTTTTCTTTTATCATATACTGTCTAATGTTGATTTCCTTTTGCATGTCTCAACTACTTTTTCTGTAAGCTTTTAGTTGCCAATTTGATTATGCTGGGCAATCAGCAACTTAGGAATGCTATCCTTTTCTTGTGTGTTTTAGTTGACTGATTAATTGTTTCATTCTCCTCTGTTTGAATGTTGAACTTCAAAATGATGGGCAACCATGCTATAATGACTAGATAACATATTCATGCAAAACTGGAAATAATGTGATACTTAAATTCTTGTGGAAATTATTGAAGCCTGTATAAAAATTGATAAAAAGAATAACTACAATTTTATATGAAGTATAATTAACTTCATAATCAATAAATTTTATTAAATACAAATGATCATAAAAAAATTAGTTTATTTACCACTTGTTGGGAGTCAAGGTTGAAATTATGAATGTGACAATGGAATGAAATTGGAATATGGAGTTCCTGGGTTCTGTATAAAAAATCAAGTATTTCAGAGGTATTTGAATCTGACCAAGAAAAACCATGTGTCTATGTTCATGCTTTACAGCAAGATAGATATTTGGATAAATCTTCCTTGACATATTAATATGTTCTGAGTTCTTATATTTCATTATGGTGCTACCATTCATTATACATAATGCATAAACCTTCAAATATAATTATTTTGTTCATTTGTTGCCTGGTCTCAAAAACCAATTGGAAACTCAAAGTATAGTCTTCCATATTCTTTTTTAGAGAACCACCTAAAGTTCCAACTAAAAAGATGAAATGATTTTTCATTATCTCAATTGAAGTAATGAGCCTCCCACTGAAACTTGTTGTTTCCCTTACTTTTATATTGTTTTCAGCTACATTGGAGGAAGTGAATTTGATGCACACTTTTCCCTGATAAATGAGGCATGCTCAATGTTAGTAAGACAGGGCAGAACTATAAGTTTTATTCTATTGTTTCTGTCAATATCTATCCAAGTTTGTTATATTTATCTTGAGTTGCACCCAGAAAAGGTATTGTAATGGTTGTGATTCACACTCAGTGTCAAATTTTTTGCTTTCACTGTGAATTCAAAATCTTTGCTGAGGTATTTTCCTCCCTTCAACTTGATGCCTCCAAAGTGCTTATAAATCTCAATTTCTTTTAGCTTGATGTAGAGGGTAATAAATTTTGATCTGTAATATGGGGTTTATATCATAAAGACTAATGGGGTTATTTGAGTTATTACATTAACTAAACTGTGATTAGAAGAAGAAAAAGTTGATGTAAAGGGTAATAAATTTTGATCTGTAGTATATGCTATGATATATGATATATTATGGTGTGTAGTCACTATTAATATGCGTGTCTTAATAATGATTAGAAGAAGAAAAAATTTAACTTTACTTGCTGCAAATTGTGATTCACTTAGCTTTTCCATTTTCATTTAGCTTCATCTCACATTACTATGATAGGTATCTACCGGATTTTGATATTCTTCTCTAATGGGGGTTATATATTAATTCTGGAAAGCCACTTTATAATTAGTATGATAAAAATTTTGATATGTGCTTATAAACCTCAATTGAAGATGCTTCACATGGCTGCTGTCATCCTCACTCTCCTGCTCCTTTTTTTCCAGTTTTCAAAAGAGATTCCAAGTAGGCTATATTTTTTATTTTTTCCGTTTGTTTTCCTTGACTTTGATGTGGATGTTATTTTATACATCTCAATATCCTTTTTGTCTCCTTTATCATGGATATCAATATCTCTTATGCTTCAAACAGTATGATTGTTACTGAGGTGTTGATGTGTCCTACTAATATTGTTTGATTAATTTCTTTGACTTTGAGCTCTAACTACATTATGTAGCTAAATAAAGTTAATTGAGATTTTGACAAAATTCTTTTTTCTTGAAATTTTGGATTAGATGAGTTCAATAGACTATAATAATGAGTTCTAATGCATTGGTTTAAATTTAAAATGCGTATTTTGAAATGTGACTTTCATGCATAAAGCTTTAAAGTTGTATTTTGGTCTCTATGGGTAGTTTTGATGATTTTGGTGAACTAAATGAAATACTTTGGAATTGTGGAGAGTTTTGGAACAATAATTTTGAATATAAAGTCTATCATTAACTCTTGTAAAGGGTTGTCCTTGGGGTCATTTAAAAGTCAATTCTTTAATTGTGTAATTGAGTCTTTGTTTGTGAATATGTTTATAGATTCGCTTACATTGATCATTAGTTGGGAAGTGAAAAGGTGCAGTTATTTGTCCTTAGGATTGAGGTGAGTGACTTTCTTATCCCGGCCCTGCATGAGAAAAATTCATTCAAGGATAGATTTGAAAATACTAATATGCTATGATGAGTTGATGACAATGTTAAATGTTGTCTACATGAAAGTTTTTAAAAATCTTAATTAATTTCTACAAGCCCTTTTATCCAGACTCGGAAATGATTGTTTGCGTTATAGAATTTTTATGATGTTATGGACTTGGTCATTTTCTATATATTCAATGAAATTAATTTAGTTTTATTTTTTGATTTTTTTGTAGTGATCATGTTGATTTAGTAATATGAATCTTTTTTATGGTGCACATATATTTTACTAAGTAGCATATTTCAATATTCATGTCTATCAATTTATATAGTACTTGCATGATGGGAACTCCTCCTGTGATGGACGGCATGGGACTAGTTTAATAAATTATATAGTGGTAGAAATAAAAAAAAATAATTTTTTTTTGACATTGTAAATAATTAAAGTTGTTTGGATTAGATTATTGAAAACTTAATTATGTTCTTTTGTGAATTTTTCGCATTAAGATTTGGAATAATCAAATAATTAGAAAAATAACATTTTTGTTGCTTTTGTTTATTATTTTTCCATTTGATTGCTTTTATATATTATGATAAACTAGAAAATGGGTTGCACTTACCTAGTTCAACAGATGTAGGCTGCGAGAGCAAGTGATCGTCCAAGTATCTGCAAGAACTTCACAGGGGGGCCCTGCGAAGAATACTCCGATGCTCAAGTTAGTATGTGAAGGATACGAAAGTAAGAGAATTCTGAGATGAAAGAGTAGCTACCCTTAAACTGATGAGTTGAGCTTTATTTATAGAGCAGGGGGAGAGAGGTGGTCAGCGCGCGGGGCGCACCACGTAGCCAGACACGATCTCTACCAACGGAGGTGGTGGAGATCGAGATTTGCGGAGCAAGGCAATCGTGGGTGATTGCGTGTCGTCTCGCTTGGCGGGCGCCAGGAAATTGGAGATCGTGGGTGTGACTAAGATCGTGACCCACAATCTCCCTCAGCGAAGTTTGCGGGACAAGGCAGTCGTGGGTGACTGCGTGTTAGTCCGGAGGCGCACGCTGTGACCCAGGGTGGAGCACGGCCGCCTTTAATGTTCAGATGGGCACTCGAATGGCTCTAGTGCGCCTTGTCTGGTTTGGAGGGGCCCGGTTCGAGGGTTACTTAGGCGTACGCCCAAATAGTGATGTATCATATTAATATTACAATTACCTAATATCACTCAAATAAATAAGATCACAATGTAAATTTGGTTCCATATCTTTTGCTTAATTCTCAATTTGGTCTCATATTTTTTTTATTGTACTTTTAGTCCCATATCTTTGAGTCAGTTCCTAATAGAGTCCCATCTCTTTTTTTGTTTTAAATTTGGTCTCATATCGTTGGGTCAATTGCAGAATTGGTTCTATATCTTTAGGTCATGTGTAGAAGTGGTCTCATATCTTTAATCATTTTGAAAAGATATGAGACCAACTGTGGAATTTAACCAAAATATATGAGACCAAATTGAGACCTTTGCAAAAATATGAGGCCAAAAGTGCAACAAAAAGATACATCACCAAATTGGTAACTCAATAAAAAATATGAGACCAAATTTACACTTTGACCAATAAATAAATATTTGACACTGCTTATTTTTTAGTTCTTCATTTTGTATCGACTCAACGAATTAGTCGTTAAAAAAATACAAGTAAGTTGGTTAATGAATCTTAAAATAACGAATAATTTGATCTTTGAGTTAAAATAACGGTCATCGTCCATATCATACATATTACAATTTTGCTTATCCAATTTTGCCAAAATAGATTTTTAGACAAAAAATAAAATTTCTTTTATCTAATTTTTACCCTGTCTACACACCAATAGGCAATGAATAAAATAAAAGTTAAAAATATATCAATTTGATTTCAAAATAGTCATGAATGCTTTTTTTTTCAAGTGTTAAAAAGATACGAATTGGTTAGTTAAGATAATATTATAATATAATATTTTCGAGTAAAAAATAATAATTGATAGAGATAGAATTTTCAAAAATAAATTAGATATTTAAAATCTACTCTCGGGAATGTATCTAACTATATAAGTTTTGTCAAGAAATTTTATTGACTAAAGTGCGAATTTGGCCCTGTAACTTTGTTGCAGTTCCCAAATCAGTCCTATAACTTTTTTTTGTCCCGGATTTGGTCCTGTATCTTTGCTCCAGGTTCCAAATTAGTCATATATCTTTTTGTATCTCAGTCTTGGTCCCATGTGTTTTGAAAACCTCCCACCGTTAGTCCTCTGTCTATTTTAAATTACAATTTAGTCTTGAAAACTTCAAGTCCCTTTCACTTTAGTCCCTGACTATCAAAATGAAAGTAAAGAGCATCCCTGAAGATTCTCAAACCTTACATCTTAGTCCCTAATCCATGAATTCTTCATGAAATGGAATAGAAATGAAAAAAAACAGAAATTAAAAGCAAATGACAAAGAGACCAAAACTGAAAATGCAGAAAATTTAAAACCCACCGGAAAACATATGGAAATCGCCGAGAAACTCAAAAACTCATCCAAAAACCCCAATTCTCATTGAAACCTCACTCAAATAATCACCCTCAAATGCTTTCAGAAAGAATTTTCGAAGATCGAAACTTTTGAGGGAGGTGATAGAAAATTCTTTTACATTTGGTGATTTTGAGAGAAACGTTTTGAAATCCCTTATATATCTTCTATCACCTCCCTCCTCAAAAATTTGGATTTTTGAAAATTTTTTTTAAAGCATTTGAGAGCGATTATTTAATTGAGATGTCAGTGAGAATTGAGGTTTTTGGATGAGTTCTTCAGTTTCTCGACGATTTTCGTACGTTTTCCGGCGATTTTGGGGAATTTCCAGGTGAGTTTTAGATTTTGGTAAATTACATAAAATGTCCCTGTGGTTTGGCCCATTTTCAGATAGGGTCCCTGTGGTTTAAAAAGTGTTAAATAAGGTCCTTGTGGTTTACTCCGTTAACAAAAAGGGTCCCGAGGTATATTTTCGTCCAAAAATTGATGGAAATCTTAGCTAATATACTATTTTAAGACACTAACTATTAATTTTTATACGTTTTGACTCCCTATTTGTATGAAATTTGACGGAAATTTTAGCTAAAATACTATTTTAAGATCCTAACTATTACTATGAAATGGCAAAACAATCTTTCGTGCCCCTAACGTTTGCGGTGATTTTCAGTTATGCCCCTAACGTTTCATTTGTGTCAGTTGTGTCCCCAATATGAAACGTTAGTTTCAATTATGCCCCCAATTTCAATCATCCACAAAAACAAACACCATTTTTGCACGATTTGAGCTCGATTTTGATCAGATTTCATATGGGTTTTAATTTTTGGACATCACAAACTTGATTCTTTGGATCAATTTCAAAGATTAAGTTTAAAATAGCCCCAAATCCGAAGAAAATCGGACCCGATGAACCCCAAAAAGGACCAAAACGAAATGTAGCAAAACGAAGCATTTTTCTCAAAATTTCCATGTGTAAAATGATCCTTAGGAGTCGAAAATGAGTACCCATATGAAATCTGATCAAAACTGAGCTCAAATCGTGCGAAAATGGTGTTTTTTTTGTGGATGATTGAAATTGGGGCCATAATTGAAACTAACGTTTCACATTGGGGGCACAACTGACACAAATGAAACGTTAGGGGCATAACTGAAAATCACCGCAAACGTTAAGGGCACGAAAGGGTGTTTTGCCCTATGAAACTTTTCGTTTTTTGTGTCAAAGTCCTTCTCTCATACAAATAGGGAGTCAAACGCATAAAAATTAATAGTTAGGGTCTTAAAATAGTATCTTGGTCAAAATTTCCATAAAAAAATATACCTCAGGACCCTTTTTGTTAACGGAGCAAACCACAGGGACTCTATTTGAAACTTTTTAAACCATAGGGACCCGCTCTGAAAATGGGCCAAAACACAGGGCCCTTTTGTGTAATTTACCTTAGTTTCTGCGTTTTCAGTTTGGTCCCTCTGTCATTTGCTTTAATTTGTGTTATTTTTGTATTTCTATTCCATTTCATGTAGAACTCATGAATTAGGGACCAAGATGTAAGGTTTGAGAATCTTCAGGGATGCTCTTTCACTTTCATTTTGATAGTCAGGGACTAAAGTGAAAGGGACTTGAAGTTTTCAGGGATAAACTGTAATTTAAAATAGACAGAGGACTAACAGTGGGAGGTTTTCAAAACATATGGGACCAAAACTGATACAAAAAAAGATATAGGACTGATTTGGAACCTAGAGTAAAGATACAGGACCAAATTCGAGATAAAAAATGTTATAGGACTGATTTGGGAACTGGAGCAAAGTTACAGGATCAAATTCGTACTTTGACCAATTTTATTTCTAAAATTTTGAGTTTTTAATACGATTTTGAAAGGATTCAAATAGTTCTGGATATTTTTGAAATTTGAGCCTCTAAAACTCGGCATCAGAATAGCTAATTGTCCTCCTTAACTTTGAAAAATTGCAGAATGATCCCACCAGCATTTAAAAACCCACGTAACTCTCATTTTCCTTCCAAAGAAGCTGTCTCCCTCTCATCTTCGCTCCCCACGGCCAGCCACCACAGGCCGCCTTCCCCGCCGACGCCGGCCATCTGCCGCCGCGTCAAGAGGTCTCCGGCGACGACTTCTGTCCACCTCTTCCTCTCCTTCCTCCTAGGTATGACATTTCATCCATTTCGTCTCTCTTGTACTATTTCTTAAATTTTCGGTTTGCTACGATTATTTGCTGGTTTTTGCTGCTCTTTTGGAGATTCCTAGTGTTCTAATTACTCTAAAACAATTGTCTTCAAGTTTGGTTTCATTCTCATGAATTTGGGGACCCAATAGGTTTTAGGGCAAAATTTTTATTGGGATTTTTAATCAAATCTCTTTGTTTTCTTGAAATTAATGGTTTGAGTGTGTTTAATGGATAGTTATAATGACTTCTAATGCATTAATTTAAATTTAGAGTGAGTATTTTGAGCCTATTCTTCACCCTCCTGCCAAATGATATTAATGTTCTTATTGTGGTTTTAGTTAGCTTAGAAGTCAACTCCAAATAGAGTCTTGGACTTAAGCTATCAATGGGCCGGATACCCTTTGTGGCTAATTTAGTTCTGCTTGAAAGACTTACTTGTAAAGCTCATGAAATATTCCTTCATTTATATCAATAAAGTAAAATATTCCAATGTTCTAATTATAAATGACCAAAATGAATGCTCTTGTTATATGGAGCTATGCTTGCTATAGTAACATATTCCCTTTCTCTGTCACTTCAAATTTTCAGCTGTGAACAACTTCTGGAAATGGAAGTGTGTCTCTCTCAGAAATCACTGGCAGAATTTGGTTTCCAATACCAGCCAAAGGTTTGAATATTCACTGTCCCAAATGGAGTTTTTACCTTTCTGTTGGTTTTTCTAATCTCTAATTTGCTAGCATTTCAGCTTATCTGGGACTGGGGGAACAACAAAGGTATCATTCTGAAAGACTACCCTATTTGTTTATTATTGGTATGTATTGGGTTCTTTTAAAATTCTATTGAAAGTCCTGACTTTATTGTAATTGAATTTTTTTTTCCTTTTTTGTGTGAACACTGTGCTACATTCTTGATATTCACCTTTCCTTCATGGCTAATATTTTTGCCCCAAGGATGGAGTTTTAGAAATTATAGTTAGAACTACTATTATAAACTCACTGCTCTATACTTTTATCTTGTTCATTTCTTCTCTGGTTTAGATACTCTGTATAATGTCTTTTCATTGCATACAGGATGGTTAATCTTGTTTCTTGTAGAATTTATATACGATTCTTTAATAATTCAAATATTCAATGAGTTCCATTTTGCAAGATTTTTACTTTTTGTGAATGTAGAAGTGAGAAAAGTGATTGGATAATTTCTGATATAATTTCATTTGAAGTACAGATATATATATATATATATATACACTGGGCTATGACCTTCTCAATCGGTTGTTTAATATATCTTCTTAACTACCTAATTAATGTAAATTCTCAATTCCTTTCATAATAACATTGACATAACACTAACAGTGAAATTGCTCAACAATATGCATTTAGACTTGCACCCTACCAAATAATTAGTTTAAAACCTATGCTCTTTGTTGTCCCAGTTAATAACTAGCAGTCAATATTTTATGATGTATTGGTTTCATATAAAAGAGTATGAATATATCTATACTGTATTACTATTACCCCGAGAGTTTTATATGCTAATATGCTTAGTTGATAGTTGACTACTCATGAAACTAGCGACGTTGTGTTTTACAAATTAGGGCAACATTGCGGGTGATTTATACTTCACCAGTTCACCAACACTGATTTCACAAGTCTCCAAAATGCTGCTTTCAGCCTGAATGCTGAATTGTTCTCTTTTTATTTTATAAAAAAAATCAAAGAAGGAAGATGAAACTAAGATCAGAGATTTTATGTTCAACAAATTTCAAGCAATCTTGTATACATATGATAGCCCAATAAATTCTTTAAAAGGTAATCATTTTTTTTAGTAGTGTTATTCACTGTTTTATCATTTTCTTTTGCTTTATTTCTTTTAGGAAATGTTTATATAGAGTTATGCTAATACAAATGTCTTTTACAAAGAAGTTTGTTTGAATGCAGGAAAACTGTGCGACAAAGAAATTTGCATGGATGCAGAAATCTTTGTTATTGGAAAGCTCTGGTCAGTATAATTTCTATTTAAACTCCTTTAGGTTGTGTTTGAATTGTAGCATTTTAAATTCTGTGAAATTTTAAATACTAGGCATTTAGATTGCCATAATTTCAATTTCTGCCATTTGGTTCTAGCTTGTTTGGATAGAAGTTAGGAATTTGAATTACCACAAGTTAACTTTTCTTTATAGTTAAAATAAATTATTTGTATATGACAATTAATTTTAAGATTTATTATTTAGAGAAGTCTTAAAATTAAAATAATACATGATAAAAATAAAACTATGTTATAATGTCATCCTATAGTAAATAAATAAAAAATAATACTCAAATAAAAATAAATATCTCAAATAGATTAGTGGTTTTGCATTGTTATTAAAAGTATGGTACCCCGTGTTTAATCCGTGAAGTAGTCAAATTTTGAGCTTTTATAATGAATAATAGAAAAAGGGGAAACGAGAATTTTTCAAATTCCACCTATTTAGGTGGAATTATAACTCCCACAAAATGATACCGCATAAAATAACCCTGGAATTAGAATTACCAAGAATTTTGTTTAGAGGTAATTTGAATACCTTCACAATTTACTTTCCCACTTTCCCTCCTAAATTTACCTCATTTAAACATAGGCTCAAGTTATATAGAATGACGCATCATCTGCTTACTTGTACAATAAAGATGTATATTACATGAATGCTGAATTGTATGAACTAAGATGTTTGGGTGGGTTTAACATTGGCTAACTACTGGTAATCAATTATGTTTCCAGGAAAGGGAGTGGAGACAGTGTTGAGAATTTAAATTCTATATTGTTGGGATGATAAAAAGCAAGTATTATTTGTTCTGGATGCTTGGTTTATCAAATAGCTACAACTTGAACAATTCAATACCTTCCAGACCAATTAACTTGAAGAAACTTGCCAATAATGTACTTGCCACCTCCAAACCTGCTGGGTTCTTTACTCAGTTCAGCTGTTTCAACTCATTCTTCCTTACTTGGTCGTGCTGTCCATGCACAGATTGTTAAAACCTTAGAAAATCCCCTTCCCTCCTTTCTTTGCAACCATCTTGTCAATATGTACTCCAAGCTTGACCTTCTTAACTCCGCTCTATCTGTTCTCTCACTCACCAATGCTCGTACTGTTGTAACTTGGACTTCCCTCATCTCTGGATGTGTGCAAAATGGTCGTTTTGTTGCTGCCCTAATCCATTTCTCTGACATGCGTCGGGAGTCTGTTCAGCCAAATGATTTTACCTTTCCGTGTGTCTTTAAAGCCTCAGCTGCACTACAGATGCCCATTACTGGAAAACAAGTTCATGCCCTTGCCATAAAAGCTGGTCAAATATGTGATGTTTTTGTTGGATGCAGTGCTTTTGACATGTATAGCAAAACAGGTCTTCAAGTTGAGGGTCGAAAGATGTTTGATGAAATGCCTGAACGAAACTTAGCCACGTGGAATGCATATATATCTAATTCAGTGCTTGACGGCCGTTCTCAAGATGCATTTGATGCATTCAAGGAATTGCTGTGTGTAGGTGGGGAGCCTAATTCCATAACCTTTTGTGCATTTCTGAAGGCATGTTCTGACACATCAAATATAGAGCTTGGACGTCAGTTACATGCTTTTACTATTCGTAGTGGATACAGGAAAGATGTTTCTGTCTCGAATGGGCTTATTGATTTTTATGGAAAATGTAGAGATCTTGTATCTGCTGAAATTGTTTTTGGTAGAATGGGCCAACGGAATGATGTTTCTTGGTGCTCTATGCTTGCTGCTCTTGTGCAAAACCATATGGAAGAGAGGGCATGTTTAGTATTCCTGCATGCTAGGAAAGAAGGAGTTGAGCCGACAGACTTCATGATATCGAGTGTACTTAGTGCTTTTGCTGAGCTTGGAGGGCTGGAATTGGGCAGATCAGTCCATGCACTTTCTGTGAAATCATGTGTTGATGAGAATATCTTCGTTGGGAGTGCACTTGTTGATTTGTATGGAAAATGTGGAAGTATAGAGTATGCAGAGCAAGTCTTTAATGAAATGCCTGAGAGGAATTTAGTCAGCTGGAATGCATTGATAGGTGGATATGCACACCAAGGTAACGCCAACATGGCTTTGTCTCTATTTAAGGAAATGACATCAGGTGACCTTGAGGTGGTCCCAAGTTATGTGACACTAGTTTCTGTTTTATCAGCATGTAGTAGGGCAGGAGCAGTGGAGACAGGCATGCAAATTTTTTGGTCAATGAGGGAAAAATATGGAATCGTTCCAGGCCCAGAGCATTATGCATGTGTCGTGGACCTGCTTGGGCGATCTGGGTTTGTTGAGCGTGCATATGAGTTTATAAAGAAAATGCCAATTCGTCCAACTATTTCAGTCTGGGGGGCTTTATTGGGAGCTTGTAGGATATATAGGAAACCAGAGTTGGGAAAAATTGCTGCTGAAAACTTGTTTGAGCTTGATCCACAAGATTCAGGCAACCACGTAGTGCTTTCTAACATGCTTGCTGCCGCTGGAAGGTAATAAGAATAACCTTATGTAATTCAGGTTAAATAATGCTTTTTCATGATAGGTACATAAGGAAGTTATGTTGTCAATAACTGTAGGCTATAAAACGTACAAAATCGCCCCTGAACTATAGTTACTATGCCAAAAATCCTCAGAAACTTTGAAAGATGATGAAAGACTTTGAACTTTTAATTTTGTGCAACAAACCCCATTTGTTAAGATTTTCATTCAAAAAGATCAAGTTTTTTGAATATAATTTTATGATTGTTGTATTTTACATTGATCGAAAATTAAAATTAACTATTGTAGTAATTAATAGTAGCAAACAAAAAATCTATTTTTTCAATGAAAAATTAGATAAAGGGAATTATTTGCACAAAATTAAAAAGTTCAGAAGTTTTTTGCATAATGACTAAAGTTCATGGGGGTTTCTATGCATTTTAGCCATAATTTCATGAGTTTTTCTGGATGAATATCTAGTCTTTCACTTGCCAACTAGCTTGCTAGTGTCTTTCCCATTTTCAACCATTTGATAACAAATTAAGTTGATACTGATAGTTTCACTTCAATATTGTCACTCATTTGACATTTATACAGTTATACTCATAAATTGTTATAATGCAGGTGGGAAGAGGCCACACTAGTCAGAAAGGAAATGAAAGATGTAGGTATAAAAAAGGGTACTGGTTACAGCTGGATCACTGTGAAGAACAGGGTTCATGTGTTCCAAGCGAAGGATAATTTTCATGAAAGGAACAATGAGATTCAGGCAATGTTAATAAAGCTTAGAAGGGAGATGAAGGAAGCTGGATATGTGCCTGATACCAATTTATCACTCTTTGATTTAGAAGAAGAAGAAAAAGATTCAGAAGTTTGGTACCACAGTGAGAAAATTGCTCTGGCTTTTGGCCTCTTAGCTCTCCCTCCTATACTAACTATAAGGATCACAAAAAATCTAAGGATTTGTGGAGATTGCCATAGTGCCATCAAGTTCATTTCAAGAATTGTAGGTAGAGAAATTGTTGTGAGAGATAACAATCGATTTCATTGTTTTAAGGATGGTCAATGCTCATGTAGAGACTATTGGTGATGATGGTTATGGTTGTTAAAGTTTTAAAATTTTGAAATTTAATTGTTTAATAAACCTATCCATATAAATTATCTATTAGGTTGAGTTATGTTGGTTTTGAATTGGGTTTTAAACGGTTGGGTTATGACCCATAAATTAAAAATTAATCTTAAAATATTTATATTATTTCATTATTTAATAATTAAATTATTTAATAAAATAAATTATGTTTTGAACAGATAAGTAACTTATGAACATATATATGTAATTTACACCTTTTTCTATATTTTGTCAAAATTATGTTTTGACCCAAATTTTTTTTATAATTTTCATTTTCTCAATTATCACGATCTTGGGATATTTTTGTAAATTTTGAAAATATTTGGTGGCGTTCTATAATTTTTCAAAAATTTGTGAAGTTCATCTTCCTTTCACTCAACACAGTTTTGTAGGATTAAAATGCATTCATTTTCTAGATTCAGGACTAAACTATAATTTTTCCCTTTTTCCAATATTTTTCAAAATTACATTTTGACCTCAAGAATTTTTATAATTTTCATTTTAGTCCTCAAATATTACAGTTCAGGGATGTTTTTGTAAATTTTGAAATTATTTAAAGATATTTTATAATTTTTGCAACAATTTGTGAAATTCCTATTCTCACCAAACTCGTAGTTTTGGCATAAATTTAAGTTGGATCAAGTAAATTATAGGTTTGACCCAACCCAATTAATTTTTTTTTTAGTAATCCAAAGAGGAATCCAATCTAAATTTTAGTGGATCAATTTTTTGTCTAACTCATGTTGACTCGTTTTATAAATAAGTTGAATTGGGTTGATTAATTTTGTGATTGAGTTGACAAATTTTCGGTTGAGTTTGTCATTTCTATTTCTTACGGGATTCAATCATGTAGGAAAGGAGATGTGTTATTTATTTATTTTTTTTAAATTTATTGTAAAATTTGATATAGTATTACCATGACAATTTGTTTATATAACTTATTGTTTAATATTGATTAGAGATTTTTCTTTTTTTCTTTATTGTGCGTAAACGAAGGATATTCTTCTTCCTCATATAATATTTTCATGACAATTTGTTTATAAAACTTATTGTTTAATATTGATTAAAGAGTTTTTGTTTTATTGTGTGGATTAAAAAGAGTTATATGAAGATATTCAATTTTTTTCTTAGTTTTCAAATAATTTCTTAATCCTTTTTTTTTGGCCGACAGAACTTCAATAAAACCAACAAAACAACACCACAATACAAAACAGGTTTAAGAAAACAGCAAAAAACATCCCAAAGCGACAAAAAACATAAAGCTAAAAAAACACTAAACAAAACAAAACAAACCCCAACCCCTGCAAACATCATCTAATCTCATTCCTATCACCAGCACCATAACAAACAATCTTCAAAAAAATGGGTTGGAGGTCCATTGATCCAAGCAGAGCAGCATAACCTACGAAACACAGCCTTAGCAAGCCAATCAACCGCTTTATTAGTAGATCTAGGCACCCAAACCACCTGCAAAGAGTGCATAGAAGAAGACAGAGATATTACCTCATGAAGCAAACCTGCACAATTCCCATTGAACCAGTCAACCAGATTTTTGCAATCAGATTCAATACACACATCCTGTATATTTAAATCACAGACCACTTGCAACCCTTTTCTCAAGGCCAAAACTTCAGCCATACAAACAGTAGAAGCTTTAACAGGGGCATTAACACATTCAACAATATGACCCCTATCATCCCTAACAATCACCCCAACACCACCAGAATTACAATTCTGGTTTAGAGCCCCATTAACATTAACTTTAAACATACCTATACAAGGAGCCTTCCACAGAGCATCCTGACTACCTTGAGACCCGCTACTATTTTCCATTTACAGACCAAAATTCAGATAATGAAGACACAACTCTATTCCCTGCAAGTATAGGATCAGGATTAATCTTGTCAAAAACATAGCGACATCTAGTCTTCCAAATTTCCCAGAACATAATAGACACCAAAGCCACAACAAAGTCACTATTGTCAGAGCAAAGAAAGACCTCACTCAACCAAGCTTCAATTCTACTAATAGATCTAAAATCCTATCTCAATCCCAAAGGGCAACATAACCAAGCTTGTTGACCGGGGACTTTGTCGTGAAGTGCCAAGCACATCAAATTAAATTTATACTCGAGCCTCGCAAGTATAAACTATATTTATTAAAATATAGTATAGATGCTAACCCAAGGTCGAATCTCTCGCGGAACTTCGTGGTAAAAGATAACTATTATTTATATGAATGTCTATGAACTTATGTGAGGCTATAAAGATAATTATGAGAACAATTATATAAAAGGAACGAACAATAATGTAAAGGTATCCTAGAGAATAATCATGAATTCTACCATCTTAGTTCATAAAGATATGGGATTGAAGTATCACTTTAATTATGTAAAGAATCACATTCAAAGATATTATCGAAACTTCGAATATAACTAAGAACAATGGTGAAAGATATCATTTTAGGATAGGTAACTCAACCATACTGGATTACGAGCTATTTGTCAAAGCTCTTCGGGGCAATCTATATTATTGCCACACCAGAACAATAAACAAACGTAGATATCAATAACAATCCTAATTATGCATCTATAGACCACTCTTTAGCAAACCCTAAAGAGCAACTTCATTAATCGTGAGAGAGACAAACTCCAGGAATGTCAAGGTCTCATTACTTCAACAAAGCATTAATCTATCAATTCATATAATTGTATTTCGAAATAAAACACTTAGTTCTAAGAGTAATCAATGAATAAACATCATTAAATAACAACTCCCTGGACTATGAAGAACGATGAACTTCGGCTTCCTTCATAATACTCCTCTTGGATGAGAACGTTTAGGCTCTCATCATAGAAACCTATTGACAGCTACTCTACTCTAATCTATTCTGCCACCGGTTGAGGTGCTGGGGTGTTTCTCTGATGCGAATTGTGATGTGGAATGTCGAGCTCTATTTATAGTCTTGAGTAGTGTGCTTGATCCGCAAGTCAAGGGATGATTTTGGCCTTGGGCCGTCGTCTGCGCCGACGGCCAAACATGATGGCTGTTGTGAATTCTAGGCGCCTAACGCAGCGGAAGCAAATATAAAATTAAAAAAAAAAACACGCTAGGTCCTAAAATTCCCGAACGGATCCGCTAGTAGAATTTAAAACCTGTTAAGATAGTGGTATACCTCACGAGTTTCAATCGGTTGGTTGAACAAGG
>QANZ01028623.1:18264-40802 GCA_003254925.1 Chamaecrista fasciculata | reverse complement strand
AAAAAAATGTGTTTATAATCTTTTTCATAAAAAAATCAATTGTTCTTGAACCGTGAGAACTACATGCAGGTTGGCCCTTTACAAAGATGATTAAACTTCAATGCATACTTGAGTAACTTGCAGTATCCCAAGTATCTTTATTCATCACATATTACAATCAGCCTTGATGGAGCACAAGCTCCACAGTAATTCAAAGACATAACCATATGATTTCAGAAGAAGATTCAAGAAGAGAAAATCAGAACAAGCATCAAGAATATGGTTCATAATTCTTTCGTATATCAGCTACTAAATAATAATCCTATAATCTTTTCCAACTCAATCTAATTAAAATAAATAAATAAGGAACTTGCATTATTAATTCAAAGCATATTAATAAGACACA
Organism: Chamaecrista fasciculata; assembly: GCA_003254925.1. Taxonomy (NCBI): domain Eukaryota; kingdom Viridiplantae; phylum Streptophyta; class Magnoliopsida; order Fabales; family Fabaceae; genus Chamaecrista; species Chamaecrista fasciculata. The sequence goes on along the minus strand of QANZ01028623.1, from coordinate 40,417 downwards.
AATAGACAAGACATATATATAATTCTACATAGTAATATATTATAATGGTGATGTGAAAACCAGGAATCAAAGCATATTAATTCAAGCTTCCTTTCTAGCTAGTTGCTATCGATTGCATTATTATTGCTAACTAAAGACAATCAGGTTGTTGGGCCTTGAGCATGCAATTAAAGTTTGAGTTAATTTGATTTCTGGTGCAATTACGTAGTAATAGCACACATAGTGTGGCTGTATTTCCATGATTACACGTTCTTCAGTATAATTATATTTTTAAGTACATCCTACAACAAAACCCCAAATTAGCTGACACGGATCACTGGTGGAATTGGAGCCCCATACATATAAACTACCTTAGCTAGCCAGCAAATAAATATATATAGTAAACTAAATATACATAAAATAAATATGTATATATATATTAAATGAGAATATATATATTCATCAAGATAAGAAAAAGAATATGTATATAACCAAAAGAAATGTGTTGGAATATAATGATGCATATATAATATAGGGAGAGAGAAAGAGAGAGATGCAAGTATTTTTGTTTGTGAATGGGGGAGTGTTGTTTGGTTATTTCGTACAGGTTGTACAAGTATTGATGGGAACATAATATATATAGCGGAAGTGTTCAAATTGGTGAGAGGCATGTGATAGGCACACGTAGAAGAAGCAATATGCAAATTTAAAGAAGCATGATTTATAATAGTGACACTAAAAGATAGATCCACGTCGACCATTTATAAATTTATTATATTCAATAAAACAAATGGACAGAGAATTACATTCCTATGATGTACTGCACAGACTACCCATGTCATTTTATACTTATTCCTCTTAATTAACGACAGGTGTATTTTTTATTTTAGGATATTATTATTGTTGTTGTTCTTCTTGGCCAGTGATGTTGTTATTGTTGTTGATTATGATATTGTTAATAGTTTTTTTTTTCAATCAAAGATTTTTAAATTGTATGATCTTAATAAAAATAGTGATTTTTTTATTGAAAAATAATTGGAATAGAAATGATCCCTTTATTTATATAAATTATTCGATGAACACGTTAATTTTTTTTGTTTTAAGCAATTTTTGTTTTTTCTTTAAATCGCATTTATAATTTTATAAATTCATAAGGTAAATGTCTTCTTATTATTAGTTAAGATAAGTACAATTATTTCTACAAAAAGAAAAGATAAGTACAATTATATTACTTATATATATTTGCTATAAATTGATATAAATAGTGATTTTAGGCTGGCTATTCCTAGCTTCCCTCGTGATATACATGATTTTAGGCTGATCACTAGTCAGCCTGGCTATTCCTAGCTTCGCTTGTCAACCCCTTTGGTCGCTCGCCCGGTATGCTTAGACTTGATAAATCGCATGACTCTGAGATATGAGGAACTCGAGTTTCTGATATCTCGAACTCATTACACAAGCCACAACGGCTTTATACCCACTATTTGGCTCCGAGATTTTGAGGATCCACATTCCCGGGATTTCGCTAGCCTGTTAGCCTTCTTTCTCTATAAATTCTCCAGCATAAGTCCGGAGTCAGGTTAGCTACTCTATTAATTCTAAACTCTTAAACACTATGATCTCCTACTAACTTGAGCGTTGGAGTCTCTTTTGCAGGGCCACCCCTGTGGCATTCCAATCGATGCACTCAATCACTCAGCCTAGCAGCTCACTCGACGAACTAAGGCTCTAGCCATACTTTCATTTATCATAAATTATTACTTATCTTAGGGCTTCTTTAAATTACTTATCTTTGATTGAATTGAAAATTAATTAAAAAAATGTTGACAGTCTTTTGATTTATTTGTAAATATTATTTTCAAAAAAAAAAACAAATGTATACAGGTTGGGATCACACTCAAAGAACCACAATTCCTTCCTAATTCTCGTTTTTTTGTTTTTATAATTGAATAAATCAAATCTTCAATCTCCCAAAATTTTGTTAATGATTTTATTTAGATCTAATTTTGATTTTATTCTTTAGTTATAAAAAATTTATTCCGATACCAGATTAACTCAAATCTAAACATTGATACCAAAAACGTTCAATCTATTATCAAATATATGGAGAAGTCTATATGACATATACATTTATGAAGAAAACTACTTTTTTTTATGATGATTTTCATTTTACAAATATCCTCTATATATATATGATTGGTTGTTCTTTTATTTAGTTTTTTTAGTTCAACAATATTTATATATTATTTTTTTTATGTATTATTAGATTTAAACTCCATAAATAATTATAAATACTGTTTGATTTTTCTATAATATATTTTGACTTGACATTTTAACAAAAAAAAAGTACAAGTAATTTGTCTTCGTTGTTTTTTAAATCTTTAACATCTTCAAACTATCAATTAATTAACGGGTGCAGGCTCTTGAATCATTCTTTAAATTCTTTTTGTCCCATTAAATTGAATTCTACAAGTGTATATTTTAGGGAGTTCAATTTTAAATCAATGTAGTTTTTTTTTTTTGAGAAAATGATACTAAATAAAAAAAATAGCAGATGAAATAATTCATGACATTCTGTACAATAATTAATTATCATGGACTAATAACATGAGAAATAAAAATTGCTTTGAGAATGTACAAAACATCATATCTGAAACTACCAAATATATTTAGAATCCAAAATGATTATAAATAATTTTCATGCGATAATTTATAGATTTCAATCCAGAATTTATTTGTAAAGATTGTAAAATGATTAAAGAATCGGTCACTGCGTGCGTTAGCTAGTCTTATAGATCAATATATTATAGTACGTCCGATTCTAGTATATCCCACTTGCCAAATAGGTGGGGATATAGAAGTATTAATTTAACATAAAATTACAAAAATTATTGAACAGGATAAATAATTTTTGTGAGCACCCTCGTGAATTATATATTTCTTGATAATTGTTGCATGGATTTCAGGAAAAGAAAAATATTCGGGTTAATAAGATTTGTTTGTATTCAAGAAATCTAGTGCAAACTGCATGTATTTTATTAATTAATTTAATTTAATTAACAAAGATACGAGAGCTAAATGGCTGTCAACGTATTGGAATGAGATGCTAACTAGCTGGTTTTGTAATTGGGCATGTTAGTGATAGGTTTGTAGAAGATTAAAGAACAATCGTGTCAACTTGGCCTTAAGACACTTCATTAATCCTAACGGATTAATTAATTAGTCTCTCACATACAATAATCCTTCTCCCTTTTAAAAATTGAAAACTAAGAATATGAAAAGTCATTATTGTAGTTGTAGACTTGTAAAGTCCTTCAAGTTTGCCCAATATATAAATGTCAAGGCTGGCTTGGACAAACATTTAATTTTAATGTGATGACTGATGAGTATAGTTAGTTATGTATATATATATTTAACAAAGTCATTTAAATTCTAATCGTCAGTGTCTTTATGATAGCAGTTAAAGGCGTTGTGGCATTGTTCTTTAGCAACTGATAAAAAAATAATAATAATTATAAGAAATAACATAATGGAAGACTTTAGACTTATTTTAAGTTAAATGTTCAAATTGATTGAAGTGCAGTTTGGAAACTCAGGTTGGAATTGAAATTTAATAAAAATTATAGAGAAATAAAAATGATAATTCAAAAGTTATTAATCTAGACACCTTGCTAAAAAATTTACTTTATGAGATAACTCACTTTATCTACGAAACATTAAGTCGTCTTATAGAAGAAAAAAGGTGAATGCATTGTACNAAAACATTAGAATTTTAAAAAGGCTCTAAATGGTATCAGGTCTAAGAAAATCTTAGAAGGGAATTGAAACATCAAACCATTGTTTTAGAATGATAAAACTACCAAGCATCATCATTATGTGCCACTCAATCAGCCCCCAAATTAGCAAGAATTAAAGATTTAACAGCATTGGACCAAGAGGGCAAAGAGGGAGAAATGCACGAACCGAGGAGTCTTTGACCGAGGAGTCTTTGACAGAGGAGAACCCACGTCCTCCAAATATTCAATGAAGTGCTCACCGTTCAGCAAAGCAACACCGAGATAAGGAGTAGAGCATCTCCGTCGTGATTTTCGTACAGAGCACAGCGTCGTTTGAGATTTCAGCGTCGTGATTTCGTTCGTCAAAGGCTTCGACGGAAGGGCAGGGACCAAAAGATTCGTCGGAGGCTTCGATTGACGCGAACCAAAACTGATTTAGGGTCGATTGAAGGCTTCGACGGAAGGGAAAAACTGATTCGTGGTCGATTTAGGGATAAAGGCTTCGACGGAATGAATATGATTGAAGGCTTCGACGGAATGAAGGGAAAAAAGGCGCTGAATGAAATTTAGGGAGAAAGGCGCTGAATGAAATTTAGGGAGGAGGGAAACAAATTTCGCGGTCTTTCAACTCTTGCCGACGCTTCGAATTCCTTAGGGCGACGCTTCATATGACCGTGTGCAAACTGATGAATGCCGCACATCTGCCGACGGTTGTGTTAACCGTAGGGAAGAAACCGTCCCTAGAGGCCGCTTTTTTAGTAGTGACATATTCATTAAATACACATTAATATCTTACAATAATTTAAATATAAAGTAAAAATTAAACACTTTGGTACCCTTTGGAGCTATTTTGCAATTTTAATCATAACAAGTTTTGTAAAAATTACATATTGACCCTAATTTTTTTTAAGTTTTCATTTTAGTCCCTAGATAATATGTATTCAGGGACCAATTTGTAAGTTTTTGAAAAAAATTTTGAGGTCAATATGTAATTTTTGCACGGTTCACCGGTCCAGCGGTTCAACCGCCAATTGAACCGGTGACTGGCCGGGTCAATTGCATAACGGTATTTTGCTTATTCCAGACCGATTTGATGTTTGGTTTATCGGTTGAACCGCCCGGTCTGATTCGATTTTTGTACTATGTTGTCATTACATCTATTATTTATAGGTAAAAATTAATATGTCAATATGATCATTTGTCATTAGATTTTCTTGTTTGATTCAAAAGTTGATTTCTTAACAAAAATAATTGAAAAAATGATTTTTTGTGGAAGACTCAATTTTCATCTTTCATCACTTTCTAGATTTTTTATAATGTTTTAATTTCAAAGTATTTTAAGGGTTTGTTTGGACTTTGGATTCATGGAGGGGTTGGGAGGGGAGGGAAGAGATTGGAAGGGGAGATAAGGGAAGCTTTCCCTTTTGTTTTGCGAAGTAGCTACTCTTCTAAAATATCTTAATTTGGAGTATTTATAATTTGTGAATGTAGGAGGAAGATGAGGGATTAACTTTTAATCTCTCATTCTCTTCCCCTCCAATTTCCAAGTTTCCAAACAAGGGGAAGAGGCCACCAACCTCTCCCTTCCCCCTCACTTCTCTCTCAATATCCTCAATCCAACCAAACCCTAAAAATTTGAACTTAATGCACAATATTCAAGTTGGTCATCTTGTGTTAGGGAGATAATTGATCTGATTCACAACACAAGATTCACCTGCTCCTTACTTGTAGGGAAGAAATAGTGATATACATGGTTTGGGCTGCTTGCCATACTTGTGGGCAACCCATCAACTCGTTTACACGACCTCTAATAATTTATTCTTTTATTTTTGGTATGCATTGAGAGATCTCTGAGATTCTTATCCGATATATTTTAGAGATGCACCCGCCATCTTGTTGACAAATTCTAGTAGAATCGTTCGTTATATAAGTTTATCATCAAATTTCTAAAAAAATCATATATAATTGTTTACTCTTCTTTATAATTATTCTTTTAGGCTCTCTCTAATTTAGACATAAGAATAACTTCATAAGGCTATTCCTATAAATCTTTGTCTTGCAGGTCTTATTTTCATCATACTCTCTAACTCTTGACCCCCTTTACAACTAAGGTAAAGTCCTATATTTAAATTTGTTTGTTAGAAAATTAATCTTAAAATGCTCTCTAATCGGTATCATCATCATAAATTGTAAACTAAGGTTGTTAACCCAAAAGTTGCTGACTTGTCTCAAACTCTTTTGATATGACACACGTCGAGTCCTACTTAGTACTTAATTAGCACTTAGCAGTTGACTCTCCATGGGAAGTTTTGTAGCTTATAGTCTCCATAACTTTTTTTTTCCCCTTTTAATGGTTCGGAAGGAAGGTGTTTGAGGAATGAGGAGCGAGTTGGGTATTGGGTAGGCTTGGGTGTATACAATCTTATTAATATAGTGAGAAAATTCAATTAAAGTGCAATAAATATATGATATATTTGAAGCGGAAAGAAAGTAAGTAAAATTATATATAAAAGTGTAAGTAGATATAATGTGTGTGTCAGAGATGGTTGGGAGAGAAGATGATGGTTTTAATGAAGGTTGTGATGGTGAGAATGTTGGTCCTGGGAACTTAAAACAAAGGAAAGGCATTAAATGAAAGAAAAGACAGAAAGTTTGAATGGTAAAGGTGGTATTGGGAGATCCAAGGAGGGAGTGAAAGACAAAAACGTTGAGAACAGTGTCTGATCAGTGTGTGTTCCATTATTACATTCTTCCATAGTTCCATTACACTCACTCTACGTGCGACAAACATACCTTAATTACTCCCCTAATTCATAAATATTAAATACCTTTTATATATAATTAATAACGCGGACTCTTATTATCTTCAATTCTTTATGCTTATGGGCTGTTTGTCTTTTCCCACCTTCCTATTGCCTCTATAAACACTGACTCTTTTCCCTTGTATAGTATTTGTATCTTTGATTTAGTCATTTTTCAATGACTAACTTGACATATACATTATTGTTTAAGGATTAAATCATTAATTTATTATATATATTTTATTGGAGACTCGTGGGAGATTGAGCTCTCCCCAACAAACTCATCAATAGTAGCATTAGTAAATATATATATTAATAGAATATTTGAATATAATAAAAGGGGGAATGGGATGAACAATAATAATGAGTGGGGAGAAAGCATGATGGGTTTGATAGCAGAGAATGGAAAGAATGACTGACACTGCGCGTGCGCTTCGTTTTGGTTTGCGCATGATCCTATAACTCACCCCTAAAACCTCTCTCTGTTTTTTAAATGTTAAATTAGCTTACTATTCCAACCTCTTACATTAATAGTAATTATTATGAGTGAATAGTTGAATTCCTCGTATATGAGTCAGATTTGAAAATTTTTAAAATCAGATTATTTTTTATTACTCATAAACAAGTAAATATTTATTATTATGAATGATTGAAATTTTTTTTATCTAATACAATATCTATTAACAATAAATTCATATTCCAACAGTGACTCATAAAATAAAATCTCAAAATATCTATTGAAATTTAAATCTCTTATAATGCACTATAAATAGATCTATATGTTTCGTTACTTTGATAATCTCCAATCAATATGTTATAGATACTGTATTTGATTAGATAAAAGTTTAAAATTAATGACAAGTTGTGTGGATGTGGGTAGTGTGGGTCATGGCTCATGACTCTAGCTGCCTCTAGCTCAAGGTTCATGGAATGCTGTGTCTCTACCATTTATATTTAATCACTATCCCAAACAACAATATGGGGTTTCTAAATTCTACTTTTCCATGCATCCCCACTCATTCCCTCATTCACTATTTCTATATTTCTTTCCCAATTTTTGTTCTTTTATTTTTGCCTAATTTGCTTATGTATATATTAACACGCAAACAATTCTCCAATACTAAACTTTTAACTAGTTTGTTTTGACTGAAATAATAATAATCTAGAGGTGTTAAATTGAACTTGTTTGATCTAACTCTAAATTTTTGTTCAACTGGCTAGATTAGCTTATTTTAAACTTATGATTTTTTTCAGTCCAAATTAATTATTTTTAATGGGCCACTGAGATGGCCTTTATGCTATAAGCCTATAGCCAAGTTTTTTTGTTTTTGAACAATGGCCTATAGCTAAGCTTAACGACTCAACGATGTCAAGCAATTTGAGGGGAGCCAACTTTATTAGGCTAAGAACTTTTATGTATAGAATTATCTTAGTCCACAAACTAAATACACTATAACCCACGGGTAAAACATTCTAATCATACCAGTTGTGAGCTGTGACCGCTAAAAATTAGTATGCTAACAAAGAATGGCTCAATTGTTAAGAAATTAACTCATAACTCAAAAAGTCATTAATTCGAATCCCACTGTCGATATAAGGGTCTTATTGGTAGACAATCTGTAAGTACATCTATAAGTGCTCATAGAACCTGGAGGCATGCCCTAACGTTGGTGAGCCTCCGAGACCCAACTCACCTAAACTTTTTTTTTGCATAAAAAAAATTAGTATATTCATTTTTTTCCCCAAAATCATTAATAGAAATAAACACGGAAAATAACTTCAAAAAGTATTATGAGGTACAAATTTAAAAAGATCAGATTACTTTTCTGGTCATATATGTTTTGCAGAGTATTTTTCAATCCGGCCCTACATGTTTTTTTTTTTAATTTCATTGTGATCTTATTTGTTTTTCTAATTTTTCAATAATTGTCTTGACGCTATTATTTTCTCTTTCTTTGACTTTTCATCCCTCTCTCTCCTAAGATGTAATATATGCAAAAGTACCTTTGCTTAGTATCGCTTAACACTCAAATTTTATTAATAATATTTCAAGAATGTATGCTATATGATAAAGAATACTTTAAGAAGTATATCAACCCAATCAAAGATTAATAAAATCCCTTTTGGCACAAAAAAAAGTCCCATTATAATTAACTTCATTGTAATTTTTTTTTTTTTCAAAATTAGCGAGGAAAGTAAAGATTGAGGTGGATGAGTGTAATTTCTCCTAAATCATAAGAACGTTAAGGTGAATTTTTTTTTTTTTTAATTAAGGAACAATAAGAATAAAGCATCTAAGTCTTGTAAAGTCTTCTGAAAATTATAATTGCAAGATGTTACTAAACGTTCACAGTTCAAGCTTTAAGAACAACTAGGCCATATGATGATTGGACCAAACTTCATATCTAAGCATTTGATTATGGCCCAATATATGACCCAATAGTGTTGTAGAGAGCCCATGGCTGACAAATCTACAACTACAAGTTCTCGTTATCCTATTTTCTTCACTTACTATGCAAAGCACTGAAAAATAGACCCGTCAGCATTAAACAGAGATGGGCCGAAATGCTGTTTTTAACTTTTTTAAAAAAAAAGTGAAAGCACTAATTTTTTTCTCAAATTTTACATCAATTATCAATTTCGTCTCTAATTTTTTTATTGACAATTTTATCCTCAATGTTTCACATTTTGATCAATTTTTTCATTTACTCTTACGTTAACCAAATATTAACAACATAATCTATGTGGTTAATGATAATATAAATTGATAGAAAAAAAAACTCAAATCTTAATTCAGATTTAAAAATGAGACGCAGTCTGTTGTTAATTTATTGAAAGTAGTTAGTCAAATGATGAAATTTATCAAAATGTAAAACATTGTGGATGAAATTGACAGCAAAAAAAAATTGGAGACGAAATTGACAGTTGATGTAAAGTTTGGGGACTAAATTAGAACTTTTGCAAAAAAAAAAACAAAAAGGGAATACAAGGGTTTTGGATTTAACAAATAAATCTTTTACAACATAGTAAATTCAAGTTAAAAACTACATTAGAAGTTGTTAGGATCAAGCGTTTACCACTAGGCCAAAAGCTATAACTGTTAGCAAGGTGTAACTCTATTTCCTTAATCTACAATAGAGTAGACGCCCAAGCACCATGGTTCGACTATAACTTGACCCCAAACCTGGGCTTCCGCCATGGGACTATTAATGTCACACCTTGGCTAACAGAAGTAAAATTGTAAAAATAAGTCTTTAATAATTTTGAATTAAACTGTAATAATACCATCACAATGAAATGTTTTATGTAGAGTTGTTAAAATAGGTCATGCTCATTACATTAACCAGTATAACCCACTAAATTGATGAGTCAGATTGAGCAGCTAATCCCTCTAATTGTAAATGAGTTTCACATATGATAATGGCTTCAATGATAGTTAATTACAAATATGCTTTGAGTTTCCAACTCGTGTAATTGCAATTGCTACAAATGCAACATGCATGATAATAACCCAATATGATCTTCATAAAACAGTACGAGTTTTATTAACAATTAACATCAATTGAAAAACCAAACCAACCAAAAACTTATATAAATTAGAAGTCATTGGTCTATCAAACATTTAACTTTATGCAATTAAATATCACTTGAAATACTCGTTCAAGTTATCATTCCTTTTAGCCAGCTTGAATTGAGGATTATCCAGACGATACGTAAAATAGAACATTTCAATACTAATCGTTCAATCAATTCAAAACACGATTCTGTAGAATAGGTTTATTCTTGTCAAACAGTTTCACCAACTATAAAAAAACTACAAAAAATAATGAAGAACTTGTATATTATATATCATTTTGAAACTTTTTGGTTGTCAATCTTCTAAAACAATATATTAATAAAATATAAAGGGTTAAGAGTATTTTTGGTACCCCAAAATATGAGGTCAGTTTCAGGCCAACAAAAAAAAAATATGAGGTCAGTTTCAGTTGTACTTTCAAAAATTTTCTAGAGTCAATTGTACCCCCAAAGTATGATATTAGTTTCAATTGTATCCCAAAATTTTTTTAGGGTCAACTATACCCGCAATCTTTTTTTTTTCGAGTCAATTTTATTTTCAATTTTTTTTTAATTTTTGTATTAATTTTATCTCCAATTTGAGAGTGCAATTGACTCAAATGTGAAACATTAGAGGTTTAATTGATTAAAAAAAATTTTGAGGGTAGAATTGAAATTAACCTCATATTCTAGGGTACAATTGAAAAAAAAAACTTTAGGTGAATAATTGAAAATGACTTTTTAGAAATACTAAAAGTACTCTTGCCATTATAAAATATATAAAAGGATAAATTGTTGTGAAAACTTGAATAATCTTTCACTATTTTTATTATTTGGAAGTATAATAAAAAAAATATTTATTTATACTCTTACAATAATCTTTTATATTTATATTGTTAAAATAATATTAGTATATGCATATAATGCATACAAATCCATTACACAGTAGTACATAATTGAATGGTTCTACGTTGTGCTTGAGTAATTAATTTTTCTTAGAATTTTTTTTTGGTAAATACTATGGGTGTCCCCTACTTATCTGTGTTACGGTCTAGGCAAAGACTAATCCCATTCGGACCGGGAAGCAAATTTAAGCCCTCCCAACAAATGTCGACTTCAGGGCTCGAACCCGGATCCCTCAACCTGGGGTGCAGCTCGCCTACCACTACACCAAACACTTGTTAGTATTTTTCTTAGAAATTCGATGAACCACACCTTTTGTGCCAAGCTAGTAAAATATGGGATGATGTGGATCATATATAGAATTCTTCAGGATTAAAAGCTTAATTTAAATAATAGCAAAAAAAAAAAAGCTTAATTTGAATTGATTAGCGTCGGATAAACCTTATGCATGGTTGAGTATCATCAACTAAATATTTAAAACTACGTATGCTTGTATGTATATGTAAAGAAGTTACTAATTTTGATGAGAACGAGAGGAATGCATTTCTGTTCGTCAACTCATATTTTAATGTTCTGATTTTTAAACAATATTCTAGGAATCCAATTGTACTATTGTATTTACATTATTAAATAGAAATAAACCATTACAAACTTACAATCTTTCGGCAATATAATTAACTAGGGGTTTTGCGTGTCCGTTAGGGCATACAAATATGTATATAAAATAAATTAAAGACTAAACCGTTGACTCAGTAAAAAAGGAAGGACCAAATAATAAATTTCCTCTTTTTTTTTTTGTAGTCATCAAAGTAGTGGGAAGTTACTTAACTTCCTCCACTATTTTTTTCCTCTTTTAATATTTCAAAATAAAATCAATTTTAACCAACCAAAACACCCCTCAAACATATAATATAGTATAGATAGATTATTGGTCAAATAGTTATTTTAGTCCTAAACTTATGATGTCAGTTTCTCATTTTGGTCATAATTTTTTTTTGTTCTATTTTGATATGAAACTTTCATATTTATTCCATTGTTAGTTCAAAATGTAATTTCATCTGATTTTTGTTATTATTTTTAATTTGAACAACTGAGATGAATAATTTATCTCTCATATGTTTCATAATAATAAAAGTTTATTGACAAATAAATAAATAAAAATTCTTAATATTTTGAAAGAAAAATCAAGCACAAATTTATTTTTAATTTATAATTAAGAAAGAAGATTTTTTTTCTCTTATTATTAAAATACATATGAGAGATAAGTGATCAAGCTTGGCTAACCTAGTTAAAAATGATAGTAGCTAGCTAGAAATGAGATAAAATCATATTTTGAACTAATTAATGGTGGAATAAATGTGAAAGTTTGAGGACTAAAACTGAATAAAAAATAATTTTAAGATTGAAATAAAACTAACCCTATAATTTGAGGACCAAAATGAAAATTTAACCTTAATTATTTGAAAGAGATAATCTCAAACATGTTTTTTTCTATAAATAAAGTGAACTCATTATAATATTCATCAATTTGATGAAGAAGATTGAATCAACCAAAGTCTAATAATTAAATTAAACCAAATACTTCTCACAATGGATCTTCCTCAACTGCCCGCTCTCTAGAGCTACCTGGTTTGGCTCGCCACTGGCAATAAAGAGTGATGCATTTTCACATATGGGTTTCTCACAATGGATCGTCGCACTACTCTTGCGCGTTTGTCACAACAACCTCAGCAGTGAACACTTCATGGACATCCTCACCTTTGCTGGGTCAATTTACAACCATCGAAACAAGGTGTGATTCCAAGAAATTAATGCAAACCAAGGGGACATCATTAAAAGCTGGCAAGACCTCAAGGCTTATACCTCTCAGGAGAACTTCATTTTCAGCACTCGGAAGAATACTGAAAGTACCCCTCGGCGAATTTGCAACCATGTTTTTCATTCACCGAACATAAAGTACTTCTGTGCCTGGCATAGGAACAAACATAAGTGCAAAAACATCGTTGGAATGTTCCACTTTGACGGAAATTTGCCGATCTTGGACTGCTATTTCTGTAAAGACTCATCCAAACCCATACTGACAACGACACTGGTTGGGATTCAGAAAGCTCTAGAAGCCCTCAACTCGAAGGAAGCAAAGGATATCAATATTCTCATCCCCAAACCTATAATTCACAAGGACAAGCCTTCATGCATCAACTACGAACAGGAACTCTTGATCATGGATATAACGAATTTGGCTAATCAGAATCACAATCGTTGGCAGCTGCTGGAGTGGCCGCAAAAGACTAATCTGCGTAGAACTTTTCCCAGGAATTGTTGATTTTCTGCCTGGTTTTTTCTGTTTTCTTTAAGTTAGGCCTTGTTGTTTGATTCCAAAAAAAAAAAAAAAATTAAACCAAATACTATTTTTTTTTAATTTCCTATGGGTATTCTTTATTGGAGTAAAATTAATATAAAATTTAAGGATGAAGAATATATTTTTACCTAAACGAGAAACCCAATTAATTCTTTCCAACTCATGAAAGTACTATCTTAATACTAAATATAAGTTATACTCACTTAAAATTCAGAATCCAATTTGATTACGATTTTAAATTAAATTATTTAATTCCGAACAAACTAAATTAATTTTCATAAAATAAAAAAAACAAACTAATTTTTATTTTTGCTCCTGAACATACTAAATTAAATTACATGTGAGTATGTGACAGTAATAACAAAAATTATACTGCCCAGTTTCTCCATCGCACATTTTAACCTAGAATTTGACAGTTATGGGCCTTACATGTGATGGAAGAAAAAGGGCCACTTGTAAAGGCGGCACAGTATATTATTCCATCACTTTCTTGACTTTCTTCCATAAAAAAGTAAAGCTGTTGGTTGTATAATGTATTGCATTGTATCTTTGTATTGTATGAGTATGACTGTAGCCCATCCAATTCGCCCTTTTCTATATATCTTTGTGTTTACACTTCACATCAATAAAAAGTTTATTATTAATAACACCAACTACAACCGTTGCACGCTGCATAATCAAAACTTTTCTAAATTAATGCTACGTACGTTTCTTTATCTATATTATTACATTAGATATATCTTTGATTTAATAGAATAAGTATTATCAACCCCCTTTTTTTTTCGATCGATATAAGATTGTTATAGGAATATTTTCTTCAATTGTCCGTATTTGATACACGCATAACATATATTTATAAATTTTATAATATAAAATTGTTTTTTCTGATTTTAGCATGACTAATAATAAAAAATAATGACAGATATTACGTATGTTATGAATAAATATTGTAAATTTTAAAATTCTCGTAAAAATTTATGAATTTTTAATTGTCTATATATATAAGTATATGTTATATTGTGTTATGTAATTTTAAGAATTTTGTGTATCAGTGTATCTGTGTCTATGTTGTATCTAATGTCTATATTAGTGTCTTAGGTTTGAACTAATTAATGTTCTTAGATTACTAATATTTTAAATATTTTTAAACTAACTTAGACTTCAAATTAAAATCTAATTGTTGGAGTCTTCTCCTATATTTGAGTTTATCCTTATTCCTTATAATTAGTTACAAGGACTCTGAACTAGTTCAAAGATTATCAATGTTTGACTTTATTATTGTTTTAATAGAAAAATCTTAGATTATAAGTTATATACGTATTTTAAAATATATATAATCATAATTAAAAAAAAGTAACATCTTAACCCTCTTATTTCTGTTTTTTAATAGTCTTTAAATTTTTATTTTAGAATTTTTTAAATAATTTATATTTAAATGTCCATAAAAACATGTGTAATATATATATTAAGGTGGTGTAGTCTGGTCTATATATGTCTATTTCCCTTTGTTACTTTTATGTTTGGCACATGTATATAGAATACTATTTGTTAATTGTTGACTTTGGTGTTTCGCTATCAAACTTTTCATTTTGGAAACACGGGAATGAAGAAAATCAGGGAATTTTAAATATACTTGTTCATTTTGTATGTCATCTCACATCTGAGATTCCCAATGTCAAAGACGAACAAGTGAGTGATAATTTTATAGATTTAGGGTAAATGTGAATTTTAATAAAATTTTAAGTATACAGTATCTTTTTTATCAATTCATTGATTTAATTATATTTATTCCCCTAAAAATTTATATTCATCGATCAGTTACATCAAATCATATGAGATAAATTTATATTATATACATTCCTATAAATAATTAAGAGTTAAATTAAAGTAATGTAAAAACCAAGCAAAATACAGAATGAAATTATAAGAAAAAAGTGTCAGAACAAAAAACTATCAATTATTATAGATTATAAATTTAGAATACGTATATCTTGTGTGGTTGAATATTTTGAATAATGTCAATCTTTTAGTCAACTAGCTTAATCTTTTTTTAAGGTACACTTGACAATTCATAGGAATTTTATATATTCCCATAGTACACAAGGCCAACACAGTTAAATACTGCTCATTTCCTAGCAACCACTATTAAAAAGTATAATTTAGACTTTGAGTGTTTGAATTATCTTAGATTAATCACAGATAAACAAGAAACCAAAACGTAATTAACATAAAGTTTACTATTCTACGAAAACAAACAAAAAGCAAAAAACAATATCTTGGGTGGGAAGGTGAGAAATTAAAACCCAAAAAAAATAATACGGTTAAAAGATTTGGCCATCTTCATTAGAAGCCTACAAAGACGGCTAATTAATAAATACAACGTTGGAGGCGTAGGTCCAAAAGGTATCAATAACTTCTTAAAAAAAACAAACATGCTTCTCTTTCACCATCTCAATATTGCACAACAAAAATAAATTAGAGAGAAGATCACATTAATTCATTTCAAAATTTAGTGTAATTATGCTTGACATAGAGTGGTTTTTTTAAAAAATATATTCTATTCACATATAACATAAAACATTAAAAGATTTTATTTTGAAGCATTTTATGTCTACAAAATTAAATTTTATCAATATCTTTATTTATGTTATGTCTAAATTATAAATATCTATAATCTTAATTAAGTTATTATGGTTTTGAATTTTATAATTGAGTCCCTATAAATTTATTTTATTTTTACTTAAGACTTTTTTTATAAAAATAATAACAAAATTCAATCTCTTAATAACAAGCAATTGAAATGTCAAACAAAAATGATTATTAAGTTTATTTAATATCTAATAGATTGATGGTCAACCGTAATTAAGTCTTGCTTTTACCAAATATTAAAATAAGACAATAATACTTCTAAAAGAAACTTAAGTTTTTTTTTCTATATAGAAAAAATCAATAAAAACAGTCTTCCGTACAAAGTAAAAGATTTAGAAAGCATGTAAAGAATCTTTATAGCTAATAAAATTATGTGCATAATCATTAGGAGGGTTCAATTTAGACTTGAATGAGATTAATTTTCGTTTAGACCGTTATACGGATAGGCGAGGGAAACTTATAGTATAACCAAAAGAAAAATTAGCCAAAGTGCACTTTTGATCCCATAGATTTTGCTAAGGTCTCAATTTGGTCTCATAACTTTTTTTTGTTGCACTTTTGGTCCCATATTTTTTACTCAAGTTGCAGATTTAGTCATGTGTTACACTTCTGGTCCCATATATTTGGTTTATGTTACATAATTGGTCATATATCTTTTAGTCAAATTACATAATCGGTTTCATATCTATGAGTCAGGTGGAGAATTGGTCTCATATATTTGGATCAAGTGGGACAGGCGGTGAAATTTTTTGCAAAGATATGAGACCAGTTCTGTAACCTGGTTAAAAGATATGAGACCAAAAGTGGTACGGGACCAAATCTACAACTTTTTACAGAGATATGAGACTAAAAATGCAACAAAAAAATTATGAGACTAAAATTGCACCCTGACAAAAAAAAATTTATGTGCAAAATGAAATAAAATTGGGAAATAGTGTTTGCAATTTAGTCAAAGAAGAATGATTTAACTATACTAATGAATTAAAATTAAAAAATGTAAGATAGTTTAGAATAAAAATAAAAGTGGTCAACGGTCAGAATGGTTGGCTAAAAGGTTTCACATTATTTGTATCTGATTATATATATACATTCATATCCTTCTTCCATGTCTCCAAACAGTAGCCATTTGATTTCATATAATGAAGCCACCAACAACACAAAGCTCCCATGGCTTCCGACGTGATCCACCGTTGATGTCATCATCCAGGAAGGCGACGGCCATCAACGGTCCACGTCCCTCCCCTCTCAACACACAGTCTCATACAATTCGAAAGAAAGATCCGAATCTAAATCCGACCCGAGAAGTGATACAGAGGAAACCCATCATCATATACACACACTCCCCTAAAATCATTCACACTACTCCTCACCAATTCATGTCCCTCGTTCAGAACCTAACCGGCATGCCCAGACCCATTAAACGGCACGTCGTCAAGGAAGAGCCTCAGCCGGCTGATTTTGAATGTCAAGAACCCAATAATAATACGACAACGTCCTCTTCGTCGTCCTTGACCACGTCGTCTGCAGCTGCAAATAATAATAATAATAATGTTGATGATGATGATATTATTATTGCAGATAAGTTTAATCATGGAGGATATTATGGTGCCGATGTGCCTTTATTCACTCCAAATTTCTCAGATTTCCTAAGCCCATCTCGATCTCTCTTGAAGTATTCAGAAACTTCTTCGCCCTTTGGGATTTTGGGGTCCTTGATTTCGCCTTCTGCCTTGGAATTCATCCACGACCTTCCTGAATATTGACATTATACAACATCTGGCTTTATCTTCAAAGTCAGAAGAGAGCCGTCAAGTTTTAAAGTCAAACAAATATATTTAACTCACCGCACATATCTCTTTATTTATTTCTCATTTGTTATGTAATATATTGCTAGGCTTGCCTGCAATTTAATTAGTTTCTTTTTTTTTTGTTTAGTTATTATTTTAATTTTCATTGTAAAATTTAAAATTTGGGTGCCATGAAAATAGCAATACTTAGAGGCTCGTTAGAATGAATCAGCTGGGTGTGATGACCAGAGAAATTTAATTCATTCTTTATTTTCATTTCATGTTTCTTTCCCGTTTGTATAAATTAAAAGTGTACGTGCATGTATAATAATGCAATTTCTTTGAATAGATTTGTGAATTCATCTCATATTATATGACATAGTTTTAACACTTTTTGGTAATTTGAAAAGTATATTGATTAAAACCTCATTTTAGTTATTTATATTTTAGACAAAATTCACTTTGGTCCTACATTTTTTTTCTTGTTTTAAAGTTGTTCTCTGTTCTTCCAAAATTTTCTACTTTTCGTCTTAAACTACTGAAATTTCAAATTCGAATACAATAAGTCTAGAGCTACAGGCCTACAGCTAAGGAAGCATGAACACGGACACTGACACGGACACACTGACAAGCTAGATTCTTAAAATTATACGACACGACATGACATATATTTATATATTAAAATAATTAAAAATCCATAATTTTTTATGAAAATTTAAAAATTATAGTATCTATTCATAATATATTCGTATGTGATATTATTTTCTATTGTTTCCCATGACAAAGTCACAAAAAATTAATTTTATATTATGAAACTTATGAATATATGTCGTGTGGGTGTCGTAAGGGTGTCAGACACGGATATGTGTCTGACATGACGACACGTTATCAAAATGAAGTGTCCATGCTTTATAGCTTACAGCTTACTTTTGACCAATCCTTTTTAGCTAGCTGTCCAATTGATTTAGTCAACAAATAAAGTCAAATAAAACCTTAAAAGTGAGTCAGTTGTTTCACAGTTAAAATGGTGAAGCGGGTCATATCTATTTCGTTTCAATTCTGAATGCAAAGAACTTGAAGTTAAAAGTTATTATTGACAATCTCATTCCTTCTCCAATCGGGACTGTCAACAAATGATGGTAAATAGTACTCCAAAAATGAGTTTGGAACAAAAAATAAAAAATTATGAAAACATAGAGGACCACTTTGAAACAAGGAAAAATATATAGGATCAAAGTGAGATTTTAGAACAATACATAAGAGATCAAAATGACATTTTAGAACAATACATAAGAGATCAAAATGACATTTTAATCAAATACTGTTTCCTTGTGATTATAAAATTATGAAATCAACACCACGTATGTTATCCTACTTTGTAGTTATCAAGTTTCAAAATTATCTTTTGTCTAACAAAATTCTCTCATATTTTAACACAGAAAGAAAAGTACATATAATATTTTTTTTTTCTGAAACATAATTCATTCAAAAGTAAGGCAAAATTAAGTATAGTAAAAAAAAAGTTTATCCTTCTCTAACATAAACAACAACACTAGACAAGATATCAACGGTCGAATGTGGGGGGTTTGCAACCCATCCAAGAGGACTCATCTTCGTGTCAGACAAATTGGTAAGACAATCAGCTGCCAAATTAGCGGATCTAGAGATCCAACTAAAGCTACAACCATCTAAAGAACTGGAAACATAAATAATATCATCTAAAATAGACAAACACTTCCAATCAGGACAACAGGCAACCCTAGTGGCTTCTCTAAATAAAGACATAATCAGACTTAAAAGAAACAATAATTATTTGATAAAACGCTGTCGTGGAAGTACCTGACCCAGAAAAAAAATGCCACCGAGCACCCATAAACTAGAACCAAACCAGGAAGCCGTAGTGGAAACCAGAAGTCGCCGTGAAATGATTAGTTCAGAATCGTCGTCTCAGAGAAAGCCAGATCAAATCAACGCTCTAAAGCTTTGATCCAGAACGTGCCGCCACAAAACACTAGAAACAAATTAAAGTAACATCCTCATAAAAAGAAAGCCCGTCATAAGAGAGAGATNCTAGAACCAAACCAGGAAGCCGTAGTGGAAACCAGAAGTCGCCGTGAAATGATTAGTTCAGAATCGTCGTCTCAGAGAAAGCCAGATCAAATCAACGCTCTAAAGCTTTGATCCAGAACGTGCCGCCACAAAACACTAGAAACAAATTAAAGTAACACCCTCATAAAAAGAAAGACCGTCATAAGAGAGAGATTTTTAACACTACCTATAAAAAAGTAGAAGGACAATACCCTGGAGCATAGTTTTTAAAACCCGGACCGTACCGCCCTAGTCGACCCGGAACCCGGGTGCCAATCCGGTCCAGATACCTCTAATGACCCAGAAATTTTTCGGGTCAACCCGTCGACTTGGGTTAAACTCGCTGAACCGTTCATGTGATCCTTTTTTAAAAAAAAAAAAAAACTGAATTAGCATATTCATTTATATGTCTGACTTCTTTTTTTTTGTGTGGGTGGATTGGTTCCAATATTAATAAACAAAAGTTCTCATCTTCATTAATCATTAATCAGCTCGCAATCTTTGTCTTTTCGAATAAATTTTCATTTAGTTTTGTATCATCTAGCTCTGTATATTTCTTCTCTTTTTTTTTTTAATAATTTATTTTCTAAATGAATATTTATTGATGAATTTATGAATACTGATTTATGTTGATAATATATATGTGAAAGTTAAATAGTTGTTCAATTGTTTGTCTTTGATTTCTAAATAAAAATAATTAGATTTCTAAACTACTTCTTTAACAGAATGACATCTTTTAATTTAAGTTTTATGTAGTTGGGATCTAAATTTAAGTACTTGCTTGAGTTGAGATTCAAAAGTTATTTGTGTTTTGAGCAAAAAAAAAAGTTGTTTTTGTGTTATGCTAACCAATTCCATGTTTAAATTCGATTTTTTATGACTTAATATGTGTATAAGAAATTTTTCATATTGATGCATATCAATATATGTAAATTTATATTCCGCCAAAAAAATATATATATAAATATATACATATATTTGTTATTTTTCTTATTTGAACGGATCAACCGAATTTTTGGTGACCTAACAGTTGAATCAATAACCCAATTACCTAAACTTATCAGGGTCAATGAACAATCCGAATTTACGAACCAGGCCCTGGAGACAACGGCGGCCAAACAGCCATAGCAAAAGAACGCAGAGAGAAAGTACGTATAATATATATATATATATATATCAACATGGCGATGGTGCGTAAGTCAACTGCCCCTAAATCATTTCACAGTCCAACTTAAAAGTCACTTTTAATTTGTTAAGTTCAGCGGTTTGCGCGCGCGCGCACACACATATATGAGCCAACTTATGTTTGTTTTGAACTCATGAAACAACTCACATGAATAATCGAGTTTGCTATGACAACTTTATTTTTTTCTCGTCTTGTGTAACTGAAAACCTACTGTACCGTAACACATTTGAGAATAACTACTAGTTTATTGAAAAGTAGTGTATATGTTAATACACACAAAAGCAACCGCATTTAGCATAAGGAAAGAGGAAGGGACCAAGAAATAGAAGCTGCATATATATGTATATGGTTTTCCTTTTGGTCTCGATTAGGTGACAAATCAATTCAAACATTCCCTCTCAATAGCATTATTAATAATTTAATATATTTGGTTCTTACAACCTAGCTACAACCCAGCATTGACTTCAAACTCTGGGGGAAATAATTTTATAATGCAATAACAGCACCCTCCTAATTCACAACTCATGATGACAGCTAATACTGATTGTTAAAATGCTGCAGGAATTTGAAGTTACTGGGAAATTTCCACGTTAAATTGTATGAGGTACACAATGTGGCAAACTTGATTAAACCTTGATTATTCGATAAGTGTTAAAAAAAAATTATTTGTTATACTTTTTGTAAGTACCGCTAGTTACTTACTGTTCTCTAATAACATGGCAAGTTTTGGAAAAATAATATAATTGTTGGGTTAAATTCCGAAGAAAGCAATTTCGAGAAAAAATTTTTTTTAATTGGACCAAAATAATATATCTGTTCTCTAATACAAGTATTTTGGGCCGAAGCTCACATGATCCAAAAATATGCTTGAAATATAAAGTTTATAGTCCTAAGGTCTTATTGGGCTAAAACCAAAACGAGCCAGTTGAAAAAAAAAAAAGGAAGAAGGGGTGTTCATACTTCATAGTTTGGGTTGGATTGAACTTGATGTGATCTCGTTTCAGCTTCAGCTTAGTGTTTGATTAGTCTAGTTGGATTGATTTGGAAATTTGCAAAAAAAAAAAAAAAAA
>QANZ01028623.1:0-12664 GCA_003254925.1 Chamaecrista fasciculata | reverse complement strand
CTTAAATCCCTTGAGTGTATTTGCACAAGTTAAGAAAACAACAAGTAACATAATCGTTAAAGTCAAACATGCAACATTTCTTCCTTTGAATTTCAAGTTTCTTAATGAAATGTTCTTTCATCTTAAATATATAATTTTTCATTTTTGTCCTTTTAAACATAAGTTTCAAATAAGTAAAATAAAATATTCTTTTTTATTTACATTTATTTATATTATTTAAGATGGATAAACAAATTATATCCTTAAAGTTGTTTAGTATATTTAAAATGACATAAAGGCACCGATTCGGGAGACGGAAATAATATATCTAGATATATGGTTGGTATGAATTATGTGTACGTCGTTATCAAGATTGCCTCCCCATATTTAATATAATCAATCATCATAGTCTTTTCGTGTAAAAGAGTGCCTTAATAATTCTCTGTTTGATGTCTCAACTTTGCTTTTGGTACTAACTCGAAAGAGCAAATCATCAATGGCCATGTCATCGTCATCATAAGATTGAGTGTATTTTTAATGAAAATAGAATAAATAAAATTAATTATAATAAGATAACGAATATACAATTAAATTTATAAAATACTTATTAATTTTTTTTCCCATAGTTGATACAAAATTCTATGCAATGTCACACTCTGAAGTCATTAAATTTTTTTTTTTGGGTACAGCTAAATTTATTAGAATTGCTCCCCTTGTTTCTGGACATAAACTATTGAAATTATTGTTCCTTTGGGTAAGCCAAAAAAGAAAGTTCATTCTTTTGGGCCAGCAACAAAAGAGTATATGTTATGTAAAAACAAAAAATAAACAAAAGAGTATATGGTTGTTGAAATAAATTATATATTGACTCTTATTTAGTTGTTTATTGCGTGACAGCAAATATATATCATATGGTGGTAGACTGGTAGGGTGGAATACTACTTATGATTTATCATAAAAGTAGAAGGTGTATAAAGAATGAGATTAATGCCGTCAGGTTATAGAGAAATTTTGGAACCACACGTTCTTCCGTTTGTAATTTGTTATTGAATTGTTTCCTATTACGTCTTCTAGAATTTAAAATCGGAAGTGACTTTTTTAAAAAAAAAAATTGTTGTAAGTATAATTTTTGTGTTAAGCTTATTATACTTATGTATAACATTTTTAATACTGTTTTAAATTAGTATAACCGATTAAGATGCAATTAACAAAATATTATAAACTATCAAAGTTATCAAAACGGTTAGTTATTCCAACAATGATTACACATAATGTAGATTAATGAAATTTAAAAAACTAAATAAAAAAAAATGAAATTGAAATTAGACGATCAATTATAAATTAATGATAAAAACACTGATATAACATGTATCCAACCAGTTGCATGCTAAACTATTCACTAAAAAAAACACTATATATTACAAACTAACCCTTTAGATTATTGTTTCAAAAGTACGAATATTATAGAAATATTCCTAAGAATATTCTTATCATATATAGTGTGTACGCCAATAGAACTCCGCTAAAATTTATTGGTGCAAACTACAAAGTCAAAATAAAAGTAAGGCAAACTTATTCATTTCGTCCCCAAACTTTACACTTGTTGTCAATTTCGTCCCTAAACTTTATACATGCTGTTAATTTCGTCCCCAGTATATTTTTACTGTCAATTTCGTCCCTAATCTTTCACATTTTGGTCAATTTTGTCCTTTTCTATTACTTTAGCCAAATATTGACGACAAAATCTATGTGACTAACGATATATAATGTAAAACTCAAATCCTAACTTAGATTCAAAAACAGGATGCAGTCTATCGTTAATTTATTAAAAGAAGTTAGTCAAAAGATAAAATTGACGAAAATGTGAAACATCGGGGACGAAATTGACACTTGATGTAAAGTTTGGGGACGAAATTGACAGCAAAAAAAGATTGAGGATGAAATTGACAGCTTGTGTAAAGTTTGGAGACGAAGTTGACAGCAAAAAAAGTTTAGAGACAAAATTGACAGTTGATATAAAATTTGGGGACGAAATTTTGTATTTTTGCCTAAAAGTAAAAAACTAATAGAAGTGTGTAGCAATAATTTTGTTTACGTTCCTGTCTTTTTCTAGCAGTCTTTGGAAGGCGAAGGAGAAGAATAATTTATAACAACGCATATTTTAAGGAGTAAAATATATACATAATATATATATATATATATATATATATTGACTCCACTGTATATATATAATAGTAAAATAGTAAAATTGACATAAGATTTTTATTATAAGTATATGAGAGTTAAACAATTAAATAGTTATATTGTTTAAAGTGAATGCATATTTTATAATATTTAGTTTAATTGTTTTATGCATATAACGTTGAAAATTTGTCTAAATATTAATTAATGGGTTCTAACAAAATTATTTAAATGGTTTTGTACTTGGCTATGGAAAAGTTCTGTTCTATTTTTTGGTAAGGTTGTACCAGAAAACTATTTTTTTAAATACACATTCTATTCTTTCATTGAGATTCACTTAATAAAATATTTTCTTTTCTTTTTCTTTCAGTCGTATTTTTTCCTTCCCTTCTCATCTTTCCCATTTTTTTTCAATCTACTCTTATCATAAACCATATCTTAAATGATTGAAAACAAAAATCCTTGCCACTTATTAGGCTCCAAAGAATTGACACAACGAAATATATAGGGATGATTATATCCATATTCAATGAATATTATAAAACTTTATCTTTTTAGTATCTTTTTAGTCCAGATTTGGGTCTGAATTAAAGATCATTAAATTTGGAGATAAATAAGGAGGTACTTTCATTCCAAGTGCACAACCATTTGAAGGATTTAACAATCCAAATTTAATGAAATCCTTAAATTATGCACCCAAAAAAATCAAGTACCTTTATAACTCTAAATCCACTTTATTTCTCAAAAAATCTGACCTTTTATAATATGCCTCTTTTTGTCTTTTTAGCATGTCACGCTTATCATGGCTACTCAATGTGAACACAGATTCTGATATCAGCCTAGTGTACCATTAACGTTATATGCAAAGGATCCGGATCCTTATTTGAACGTTATATGCATACAGCTCACACAATATTCTCCCATTCACACAGTTCTCACTAACCCTTCATGCTTTCCTATAAAACCTCACAAATCAAAAAAGAGAAAGCTAAGAAAATGGAGTTTTGCAGAATCCACCTTGTGGCCATAGTGTCACTTTTTTTGCTTGTGCTTCTGTTTCCAAGCAACACCAAAGGCTGGGGAGAAGATGGCCACGCCATAGTCTGTAGGATTGCTCAGGTGCCTATTTCACTTTCTCCCTCCCTATATTACACACACACATACACAGTTTTTTTTAATTGTCCAAACCATAGGTTTTGCTCGCTTTATGTGTCATTTTCTTGTATTTGTGTCGTATCTATGCTTTATGGTTTTATTAAGACTCCCTTTGGTTTTGCAATTGAATCGTTAAACAGTCACGCTTGAGCGATGCTGCGGCGGAAGCAGTGAAGAATCTGCTGCCAAAATATGCAGAGAATGATTTGGGGAGTGTGTGTTCGTGGGCAGATCATGTGAAGTTCATCTTTCCTTGGTCATCAGCTTTGCACTATATTGACACTCCTGATTCCCTTTGCAGCTATGAGTACAACAGTAAGATTATAAGAATCCTTTGTTATTTTCTCATTCAACTTTCTATGTTTCTAATGCTTTGATTTGTCTGAACAATCAGGGGATTGCAAGGATGAGAATGGGTTGAAGGGAAGATGTGTTGTAGGAGCCATCAACAATTACACTAGCCAGCTTCAAAGCTATGGTGGTAGTGATGCTCAATGTAAGTACTTATTATGAACCTATAATCTGATACATATAACATGTAAAGTTTATTAAACATTGAAGTTTCTATCTCTCTCTATGTGCTGGCTAACCAAATTTATAATATGATTATATAATTAAATGTTATCAGATAACCTCACACAGGCACTTCTATTCCTTTCTCATTTTGTTGGGGACATCCATCAGGTATAGATATATATAAATCAATCTTAAGCTATGTATTTGCTTAATCATATTTGAATAGCAATGTGATTATCATGCTGAATGCACAGCCTCTACATGTGGGGTTTACTTCAGACAGGGGAGGCAATACAATTGATGTTCACTGGTATACCAGAAAGCAGAATCTTCATCATGTCAGTCCATTAATTCCTAGTTTAACTCTTCATTTTCATTTAAAATGCTCTCAAAATTTGTAACTTTATTTGAATATATATTTAAGTATGAAATTTAAATTATATTTTAGAGAGCAAAATAGAGTCAGAACTAATGTAATTAACTCTTGCTACCATACAGGTTTGGGATGATAACATAATACAGACAGCAGAAGAAAGATTCTATGATTCTAACATAGACGACTTCACCAAAGCAATTCAACAGAATATTACGGTATTTTATGCCGTGGATTTTTCTGTCATCATCAATTTAATGATCAAAAATCAAAGTTTGATGTTTACTAATACTTTTTTTGAACAGAATGAATGGTCTGATCAAGTAGCAGGTTGGGAGACATGCAGTGGTAACAAGGTCACATGCCCAGATATGTAAGTCTCATGATGGCTTATCATAAAAAATTAAACAAAACCAGTCATGAACACTTAAATAAATTGATTGTAGAATAATGTTGAGTCCAGTGAAAGAGGCTAGTTTTTCACAATGTGATGAGCCTGTGTTTAAATTCCGGATTAGAGAAGTGTCTGACAATACCTCAAATGGAGGATACCTGTGAGAAATCATATAATAAATCGATTGTAGATCCTACTAGAAAGTGTCTTGACATGATATTTACATGCACACAAGAACCTGTTTAATGTTTCAACTCGTTATTTCCTCACAACCTCTAAAGTTGTGTGGCAATTGCAAGTAGTAAAAATCCTCATAAGTGCGTCTTTTGTTAAGATATGCATCTGAGGGCATCCAAGCAGCATGTCAATGGGCATACAAGGGTGTTTCTGAAAATTCAGTACTTGGAGGTAAAGCCATTAGAGTTTTTGTTTACGTATTAATTTTTGGGATTTAACAAATGTCTCACAAAATTCCATGAAATATTCAACTCTGCAGATGATTACTTCCTATCTCGTTTACCAATAGTGGATTTGAGATTAGCTCAAGGAGGAGTTCGCTTAGCAGCAACACTAAATCGTATTTTCGGCTGAAAATGCCATGTGTTTTTGCTGTAATTCATTGAAATATGAAAGAAGTCTACATATTACCAGGAAGTTACAAGGTTCTATCTTGGGCTTCCTGTATAAGTAAATAAATCCTCATATCTTTAATACCATCAATTTCTAGTAGGTTGTGGACAAGATCCTTGATAGAGGATGAACTTTCTTACAATTTAGGTTGAAATTTTTATAAGCACCACTGCACCAATACTTGACAAATGAAACCATAGGCTCACATTGTGTTCAGCATTTATATTTACCACAGGACACTTCCTTTGCACCTGACACTATATAATCTGATATATTTCAACCCCTAACAAACCAAAAGAAAAACACACAAAACATAATCTGATAAATTCACAAGCAAAGTATGGGCTAGTCAAGCATCATTTGGAGCCTGTGTAGATATGTCCTGGGGATTTTGCCTTCTTGAGTATGTCAAAATAGGCTTGGTCTCCTTGGGTTTGCTAACATAAATATTAAGGACAGAACTAATTTTAGAAACAGAATGAAAAAATGACATCAAACTTTAAGAAAAAAAAATATACATTTAACCATTTTTAATTTGAAACTGTCAAATTGAGATACTCTTAATTGGGGAAGAAAAACAAACTGTCAAGTTGGAGTTATGTTTACTTCTCTCAAACCCCAGACCAAACTGAAGGCTAGTATTAATTACCTGTCCATTTTATTAATCAAGAAACTGCACTCCCAAATGTTCTTTTTGGCTGTTGAATTAATTCAAGAGTCTTCTTTCCGGAGAAATTGTACAAGTTTAGACTTCAATTCTGACGGAATACGAACAGGACGGTAATTTTTGTCAAGCCACACAGCTGTGGCCTTGGCTTCCACAATAGGCTGCCATGAAATGTTCATGATGAAGAATGTAGAAAAAAGATCAAAAAATAAAAATTCTTCGGTATGAGAGACAAACCTCTAGGTTTGGCAGCTTAAAAATGAAGTGATCAAAGTATAGACGAGCAGCTGAAGAACCAGAAACCCTAACCTTTACAACAAATTTGTCTCCACTCTGGTTGCATGTGCTTATAATGAGAACAATTATTAGGAAATAGAAGTATTCTTATACAAGTCATCATATTCTTATCTCTACTGTCATATATCACTAAGGTAAAGGCTTACTCTTAGAGGTGCGAGGAATTTGAGTGACAATTCTGACAGTGCCAATGCCTCACCACTGCGGGCCACATCATCAGCACTAACGCCGATGCTCTCCAAGAGCTCATGGCGACCTTATAAAGATATTGATAGCATGCAATTAGTTTATGAATGCATTTAGAAAACATTCACAATCATATGCATAGCCAACAACTCCATCAAGTTAACTTCTACAACCCCTATTTTATTATTTAGAAGATCAGAAGTAACCTATTAGGCCATAGGTACTAACCAGAACAAGCTATTCTGCTATTATTTACTTAATACTATTTACAGTGCACACAATTTTCACGCTAGCATATCTATCATGATTGTCAAAATGAATTTATAATTGCAAATAAGTAAACAATCACACGTAACATGTGACCAAGTAATATGTTCTAACTTCTAAGACACCAATTACACAACACCATGGTCCTCAAGAATCTAGATATCATATTAGTTTTCTTTTCAAGTGGAGTTGTAACCACATCAAAATTAAAAATCCTCCTTTAAATATGCATGCAGATAGTATAAAAGTATTTCCTGAAATAATATATGCCAGAAAAATAATATTAAAGTAACTGAAACCGTTCATAGTGCTGACGAATGAAATGCACAAGACTATAAGCTCAAGAATTCTCACCATGTTGGCAATAACTTGCATAGACTGAATTGTTGACTACTCCATACTGATCCAGCTCATAATCACGGACTTTAAGTTCAACATCAAAGAACCCACTCATTCTGCAAAATTACAAGCGAAAGAACAAATGTAAGTGTGAGTCTGAACCTGTGAAGAGAAAATAATGTGTGATCCAGCAATTGACAGATTTTTCATTAACATTTCCATCAAATTAATGAACTAATTAAAAATTCTAACGAACCCACCCAGCCACCCACTATAATTCTGTCCACCTAGATTTGAAGGGCTTCCCAAACCAACTGCTGAAAATGTTACCCCTTTTTTTTTTTTCTCTAAAAAATAGAACTAGATATATATGAAATTGGAAACAAAAAATCAATGATAAATTCATGGTTTCCGAAGTTCAGAGACAGAACTCAGATTTCACAAAACATTAATTAGGGAAATCATACAACATGCACTTTAACTATGAGAAAAATTGCATATATCAGTAAATTCAATAACAATAAGATTAGTAATTTTCCCAGAGCTCATGAATTCCGAAGAGTGGGGCTTCGATTTCCAAGTTCCTAACGTCGACAATAATTGTTACACCAAAAACTCTGGTTTACTTGGCAAGGAATTTAATAACAATAAGGAGCAAGTGAAGTGAGTCGAAATCGAAAGTACCCTTTTCCAGCTTTTACATCCAAAACTGATGCGGAAGCGAAGGTCCTCACCGGGAGAACTGATCGGAGTGCCGGCGGTTTGAACGGCCGGTGAATAATCTGAAGTGACGGAGAGTGGCTGAGAGGAAACGACGTAGTTTTAAACATTAAGGAAGGCATCATTGTAGTAGCCTGCAACTGCGTGGAGGATGGAAGTGACAATGGCTGCAACATTTTGGGAATTTAGGGATTTAGGAATTTCCTTGGAAATTTGTAGGCGTTAGAACCCATGCAACTAATTTCACTCTCTAGCTCAACTAATTTTTTATTTTTGTGTTTGGCCTTTGGAGATGAGTAACGACATTTGCATAATTGCATCTCATTATTCTTATTTTTAAAATTCATAATTTTTTGTTGTTGTTGCATATATCAGCCCGAAAGACTAATTTAAGGTCTACNTCTTAGACTATTTTAGCTAGTTATTTTTTAAATAGTTACTTTTGGATTATATTAATTATTTATTATTTATCGAAGAGGGTCAAGATCGTTTGATGATCTTATAAAATATCTATTAAAAAGTTTCAACTATTTACTGATAAAATTGGATAATTGCCAAAGCCTATTTTCTTGATTTTGGAATTCGGATGATTAGATATATAATATATGAAGTAAGATTAAATTTACATTATTTTGAAAGATTTTTCAAATTTTAAATTCATAATTTAGATAATAAGGATTTTCCTTAAAGATCACAACAAGTTCTATATATGCACCGCCCTTGAAGATGTCAAATAAAATTTGTTTGGAGAAATTTGTATACATATAAAGGAAGAGAACTAAAGTTTTCTTTCACTAAAGATCTAAAGTCAATAGAGATGGCTAACAACGATGAGAAGGCATTATTCTATGGAGCGGAGACTCTAGTGTTTATGAACAGCCAAAAACTCACCGAGAGTGAAGCAAGAGAATTGCGAACGTTGATTGAAAATACAGTTACTCGTCAGTCAAGAAATCACATCATTGTTCAACAAGAGTCCAACAATTTAAACAATAATGATGTGCCACAAGATTTTCCTCTCATCCCTTCTTTGACACATTTTGTCCAAGATTGTAGCAGTGTGGCCCAGAAGAAAATAACAAGCTCTGATATAAAAAAAGACCAAAATAGACTATTTCTTCCAAAAGAGGTGGTAAAAGAGTCATTTTTGCCATTATTGAGGGACGATGAAGACATAAAGGAAGGGATTGCTGTGACAGTATATGATGGAAACGGCAAGGAGTATGGAATGAAATTTATTGCCTGGACAAAGGAGAAATATTACGTGCTTACTGGAGGATGGAACAGTTTCGTAAAAGAAAATAACTTGAAAGCAAAAGAAGATAGTGTCAAAGTGTGGATGTTTCGCCATTCACAAACTGATAATCTTTGCTTTCTTGTTTTGATGGAGCAAGAGGAGTGTAGTTGAGTGATGGAGCAAGTGTACGTGTTTGTTGAATCACATAAGGAGATAGTTATGTTTTAGATTTTTATTATATTTTTTTGGATTTTGTTTTAATTTTAATCGTTTTAGATTCATTATTTAACTAGGGAAGAGATGATGATGATGAGATTTATATTATTATTTAAAATTTAATTAATTTTTTTTATTTCGATTTAAATTTGAGTTTTGATTTTTAATTAAGATTTATAAACTTATTCTAAAGAAACCTTTCTTTGAAATAATATTAAAAATTAATAAGTTCCAACTCTTTACTGTTAAATCAGGTGTTGCAATTTATAAGTAATTATTTAAACATTATTATATAAATTTGAAATAAAAATATGAATACGAAAGAATCTAGTGATAAATAAAAATAGACATCTCTAACAATCTTTCCAAATATTACAAGCTGTAAATGTGGGCAAAATTGTGGTCCACGCTAATTAATATGATTTTACAATCTTTGAAAATAAGTTGGATAATTGCCGAAATTTACTTTTTGATTGCGGATAATCAGCTAATATAAGAACTCAGATTAAATTCACTTTATTTTGATTGCGGATAATCAGCTAATATATTTATGAGGGTTCACCCTTAACGATCATATTTGTAAAGCAAGTTCTCCATAAATATAACATAATTCTTCTCAAGTTTTAATATATTAAATAAAGTTTCTCTAACGCCTGCATACGTAAAAAAGAGGTCTAAAGTTTTTTTTCATTGAAGATCAAATCTTAAGTTAATCAATACATGGCTAGTAACGGTGAGAAGGCTTTCGTCAATGGAGTGGAGATTCTAATATTAATGAAGAGCCAAAAACTCAACAAAAGTGAAGCAAAAGAATTGCAACACTTATAGAAAATACGATTATTCGTCAAAGAAATCACATAGTTGTTCAAGAGCAACTCAATAGTCTCAACAACAATAATAATGCACCACAAGATTTTCCACTCATCCCTTCTTTGACACATTTTGTAGATTGTAGCAGTTTGGCCATCAAGAAGGAATTAACAAGTTCTGATATCAAAAGAGACCAAAATAGATTGAGTCTAACAAGAAAGGTGGTGGAAGAGTTGTTTTTGCCATTATTGAGGGACGATGAAGATATAAAGAAAGGGATTGATGTATCGGTATATGATGGAAACGGTAACGATTATGCAAATCAAGTTTATTTTTTGGGCGAAGAAGTATTACGTGCTTAATGGAGGATGGAATGGAAGGATTTTCTAAAGGACAATGAGTTGAAAGCAAAAAAAATAGTGTGAAAGTGTGATCATTCTGAAAATGATAATCTTTGCTTTCTTGTTTTGAAACAAAATATGTAAATGTCCAGATTGTATTGAATCAAGAAGATGATCTCAATGTAGTTCTAGCGAGGAGAGTTGTAATTGCATATTATGAATGGCAAGAAAAGACAAAGAGAGAAACGGAAAGAAAAGAAAAAAAGCATGGCAAAAATTTCATTTTTGCACCCTAGAGACTAGAGAGTCTCTCGTCTTACGCTTGGTCCTTTCTTCTCTTGAATAGAGGGATCAAAATGTCCTTGCAGATGAGTTTCAGGGATGCACTCTGTAATTTAAGCCCATGGACCAAATGGAATCTGGTTAAAATTTCATAAAGGTCCTTGAAGTTTTGTTTTCCCAAAGAAACCCCGCATTTCACAAGATTTCTTCATTTAAGCCATTTTTTTTTTTTTGGTTCTGTTTTGTTTTAGTTTCTGCAGCTATCTTTGAATCCTGACACTTGACATGGGCAATTTCTTAATGAAATCATCATATCTATAATTTAACTTGTATATCTTAATGAAATCATCATCAATTAATTTAACTAAGCCTATATTCCTATAATATATGGCAGAACAAAAAAATTCTTACTAAGAGGTTTGTTGATCGAGTTGGATGGGAAGTTTTGGTTTGGCAATTTTTGTAATCTGTGAGTCAACTTCATATACAGAAGCCTCATTATTTAGGTTGTATGTAACTCTTTGTTTTTCTGGTTTCAGTCTGAAATAATTGATCTAGCAGCGAAGGGAACTCTCAAAGTTCTCAAGTCATGTGCAAAATCGCCCTCTGTGAAACGAGTCATTTTAACATCTTCCACTGCTGCAGTTACCTGTAGCAGAAGGCCTAGGATTCCACAAGTTGCTGTTGATGAGACATGGCATTCAGATGCAGATTTCTGTAGAGAATCTAAGGAAAATTTTATGTATATATATATATTCAGTTACTTGCTAATGCATAGGAATTAGGAATTCACAATATATATCTTACTGATTCTAATTTTGTCCAACTTTCCAAGACTTTGGCTGAAGATGCTGCTTGGAAATTTGCAAAAGAAAACAACACCTACTTGGTTATTACTATAAACGGTAATCTTCATATCAAAACAAGTCATTAATAAGTTTCATAAATATGCTTATAATTAATAAGGACTCTTCCCATGTTAACATGATGATGCATAGGAGCACAGACACATCCAAATTATAGTTTGGGATGGACCAATGTGAAAGATGTTGCAAATGCTCATATTGAGGCATTTGAAGTTCCTTCAGCTAGTGGAAGATATTGTTTAGTTGAGTGAGTAGCACACTACGCAGATATATGCAGATATTCCTGAGAAATGATTGTCTTACTACCACTTTCAAAGAGTTCAAACCCATAAACTTGTGTAATGTAGTTTACAAGGCAATTTAGAAATCGATGGTTCAGATTAAGATACTCCACCCATACTTTACTACTATCATAATTTAGCGCATCTGTGAACAGTTTCATGCTGTATGATAACAGATTAACAGTTTTGACATTGTAAGACAGAGGAAGCAGAAAAAATTCTCCCTTTGCCAAAAGAGTTTGTCAATATTGCTCAAAATACAAGTTTTATCATAAATTTTCAGTGAAAACAAAATTTTAAGCAGATTTTCATGCTGAAAATTAGACTTATTACATTATGCAGTGTTCAACCTAAGATCTTTACATTAGTAATGCAGAACTTATGCAAAAGCTCAATCAAACCAGATGAAGATGACTTATTCAAAACAGGCTCAAATAAACAAGCAAACAATTTAATCTTTTTTTTTTTAGTGCAAAATTTAATATGCCCGCAAAATTTAAAGTAGAAGAAGATGTAGCTAGTTTTATGTAGCGCCGTACGCATAGCATCAATAAACAGAATCTCTAGCATCAGTAGTGTCGAAATATTTACAAATTGTAGAGATTGATTTACTAATTTTCAAATTATAATATACGGACTAAATTACAAAGTCACAACTAAAGAATAAGAAATAAAAGATTATTTTAAACAAAAGAAAAATTGATATTTGTAGTGAAAATCCTAAGTTGACTGTTTACCTTTTAATGAAACTATTCAATGAACCTCAACAACGCCAATCATCACACTCACTTACGTGCACGACCCCTCTTGGCATACACGCGTGCGCTTCTCTAGTGTTATTAAAATGAAATTATATTTAATAGTTATTTTATAAATAAAAAACATACTGAATTCTTTTTTTATGTAGTTTACAGAAAAAAGTAATTT
>QANZ01028622.1:144557-163576 GCA_003254925.1 Chamaecrista fasciculata | reverse complement strand
GACTTTGAGAATTTTTACAAGCTTATGGTAGAAACTTAGTCTAATGTATGACTAGAGAGAAATAATACCCAATTAGTGAGGAGAGTGATACACTTATAGAATTGGTCTTATAGAAATTTGATTGCACTACTTTACAGAGTTACTTGCTTGGTGAATTCTCTAGCTCTAGATTGTGACTATGTGCTGGCCTTGAACCATGAACTTGGGAAAGTTCCTTGATTCTTTGGCATATTCTCTATTCTTCTACTTCTTACCTTTGCTCAGGAGTGCAAAGTCTTAAGTGTGGGGGATTTGATCAGCCCAAAAGTGAACAAGTTATTTGGCATTCTTTTGATGTGTTTATAATAATAATATATTAGAATTAGACCAATTAATATGCTAAGGGCAACACCAAGGTGTGGTGAAATAAAGTAGATAAAATAGGTTAATTAGTACTTATTTATTGTACTTTATAAATAGGTGCTACTTAACTGTTTATTCAGTGTTTTAGATATCCAAACAGGGCCAAACCAAGAGGGAAATACCAGAATATTCTAGAAGATAATGTTAAGCACAAGATATTCTTGTGCCGTTGGATGAGCCGCCGGCGCAAGCCAGGTAATTCCCGCGGCGCAAGTATCTGATAGGAATATGACGTTAGCAAATAAGCTTCAGCGCAATATTGTGTTGCGCCATCTCTTGAGCCAACGACCCAAGTTGGAAATCTCGCGGCGTAGATTAATTCGAAGCAGTAGAGTATAATTTGGACGACTAGGATTCAAGATATGAAGATATAATCGAAATATCGCAGATATTTCGGTGCGCTTCCCTATTGGGCAGTCGGCGCAAGCAACGACCCAAGCGCAAATTGATTCATTGACTTGCGAACCAAGCACACTACTCAGTACTATAAATAGAGGACAGCATTTCACGCTCAAAGCGCTCATTCCAGTTCCAAGAGAAATATAGTTTAGTTTAGAATAGTTCTCTGCCTAGAGCATGAGTAACTAAATAAGTAGATACTTGAGGAATGCCTCAAGGATATGACTTGAGTTCACTATGTTTCGTTGTAGAGTGCAGATGTTGATGTTGCATTTATGAGGTATGGTCAACTCCTTCAAAGGTAATTGTCGTAGTTGTTTATATATTAGATTATTAGATCAATGTTTTATTAGGGAATGAAACCTTGACATTCCTGGAGTTTGTCTCTTTCTCGATTAATAAAGTTGCTCTTTAGGGTTTGCTAAAGAGTGTTCTATCCATCTCATAAATATAAGTAGGATTGTTATTGATTTATATATTAGTTTATTGTTCTGATACTGCAATAATATAGATTGCCTTGAAGAGCTTTGACAAATTGCTCATAACTTAGTTTGGTTGAGTTACCTATCCCAATCTTATGTTCTCCCTCCATTGTTTGATTTATTGTGTTTATTGTTTAAATACATAGTCTAACTTGGTTAAGTAAATGCATATCAATTATCTATCCTCTATGATGAACGAACTATGATAGTCTATTTCTGGGGTTTTCTCTCAAGTATTGTTTTGACTCTTATATTATCTTATAAATCGTAACAACCCTCAAGAACAGAAGTTACAACCTTCGTCACAATTCTCTTAGCCTCATCACATTGAGTTTCGCGAGAGATCCGACCTTGGGTTAGCATCTATACTATATTTTAATAAATATAGTTTATACTTGCGAGGCTTGAGTATAAATTTAATTTGACTCCGTTTGGCACTTCACGACAAAGTGCCCAGTCACACCCTAATCATCCCAAATTCAGACCTACCCCCAAACAAAACCCAAAGAATTTGGTTGAGAAGAAAGAATAGAGGGTTTGTCAAGACAGAGGGGAAACAAGCATCCTACCTTTTGGCTTAAATTTCGATTTCCTCTCAATGTGGCAGCAGATTTTTGTCCTCCTCTACCTCCTAGACCACCCAGCTAATCGTGCAAAATAGGGCACCATGAGCTAGCTCTCTTCTTAAGCTTCGAAACAACTACTAAAACTCAATGATTGGACCACCGTAGGCCGAGTTCTCCTCCTCCCTTTCTCCTTCATCGTCCACCGTCTCTCTCTCTTTCCGCTCTTTCTCAATTTCTATTTGTGTCTCAAATGAGAGACTCCCCTCTACCCCTAATCGGGTTTCATGCTAAGTTGGTGGGGTCGGACACCCGTCGTAAGGTGTCAAGCAGCCGAATTTAATTATACTCGAGCCTCGCAAGTATAACTATATTTATTAGAATATAGTATAAATGATAACCCAAGGTCGAATCTCTCGCGAAACTCAATGTGATGAGGCTAAGAGAATTGTGAGGAAGGTTGTAGTTTATAAGTTTGGTTATAAAAGTTGTCACGAATATGAACATGAATGAAAACAATACTTGAGAGAAAACCCTAGAGATGGACTATCATAGTTCGTTCAAGATAGAGAATAGATAATTAATGTGCATTTATTTAACCAATTTAAATGATGTATTTGAACTCAAACACAATCAATCAAGCAATGGTAAAAAAATATAAGATTAGGATAGATCACTCAACCAAAACTGGGGGTTATGAGCATTTGTCAAGGCTCTTCAGGGCAATCTCTATTATTGCCACATCGGAACAATAAACAAATATAAGCAATAAATAACAATCCTAATTATGTTTCTATGATAGATAGAACACCCTTAAGTAAACCAACCATGTGAATAACATGTTTAAAGAGCAACCTTTATTAATCGTAAAAGAGATAGACTCTAGGAATACCAACAATTATCCCTAATAAAGTATTGATCTATCAATCTAATGTATAAACAACTTCAACAATTACCATAAAGGAGTTGAGAATACCTCATAAATGCAACATCAACCTCTAGACTCTACAATCAAAACATGGTGAACTCAAGCCACATCCTTGAGGAATTCCTCAAGTATTTACCTAATTAGTTACTCATGCTCTAGGCAGAGAACTCTAACTATTCTAAACTAGTGATTTTACTGTGAATTGGTTATTTGAGCATGGAATGACGAGCTCTATTTATAGGTATGAGTAGTATGCTTGATCCGCAAGTCAAGGAAAAGATTTGGCTATGGGTCATTGCGTGTGCCGACAGCCCATCATGGCAGCGCAATGAAATATCCGTAATATCTTGAATATATCTTGATATCTTGAATCCTGGTCGTCTAAAACATATCTTTTAGCCGCTAAGTTGTGTGTGCCGCGAGAATTCTCACTTGGGCCGTTGGCTCAAGTGACAGCTCAACCAAAAATTACGTTGAAGCTTACATGCTGACGTCATATACCTCTCAGATACGTTTTGTGCCGGCGGCCCATCCAACGGCACAAGAATATCTTGTGTCTAACGTGATCTTCTCGTTGATTCTGGATGTTTCCCTCTTGGTTTGGCCCTGTTGGGATATCTAAAGCGCTAAATAAACCATTAAGTAGCACCTATTTATAAAGTACAATAAATTAATGCTAATTAACATATTTTATCCACTTTATTACGCCATACCTTGGTGTAGCCCTTAGCATATTAATTGGTCTAATTATAAAATATTATTAGTTTAAACAAATTAAAAGAAGGCCAAATAACTTGTTCATATTTGGGCTGATCAGGTAAGTTTGCATTTCCTCCAAATTGCAAACTTATCCCTTCATAATTTTAGCTTATTCTAATTTTTCCCCACTTTCTCGTATCCTCTCATTTTAATCCCCTAATTATTTACTTCAACTAATTATTTCCTTCCCAATCATTTGCAAATATAAAATTTTTACAATGCAAAATCCAAACACTCGAAATATACAAACTAGTGCTTAAATTCACAATTTAATCCTAATTTCTAACATATAAGAGAAACTCACTAAATTATAATTTTACGCATACATTTTGCTCAACATTTCCAAATTGGCCCCTAATTCTAAAAAAAATACACAATTAATTTATGAAACCATGATTTATACCTACAATTATATCAGTAAATTCGAGGGTGTTACAAAAATTGTATAGAGGTAATAATGATAATTGATAATGAAATGGAATGGAGGATAATGAAATGAAATTTTTGTGTTTGGTTGTGGTTTTAATAGAATGAAATGATATTGAAATTGTCTTAAAATTTGTGCTAATTGAAAATAATATACTGGAGATTGAAGTAGCTTTATGATTATATTGGAGGAGGGACCAAAATATAAATAATATGGATTGGAGAGACCAAAATGAAGATGTTGATAAATAATTTCAACATTGTACAATACATAAAAAAAGATATAATTAAAAGTTTTTAAAAATTTTTAATTTGTTTTAAAGAATAATTATCTTAAAAACAATTTTGTTTCTTTTAATTTATGTAGTTTAAGGGGATAAAATAGTTTTGATATTNTAAAATAATTTCACATCATAATTCCTCCTTTATCTCTCATTTTCCCAAACACAATTTACTAAAAACTTCCTTTATAACACAAATCCTTTACCTCTCCTTTGTTACCTCCCCCATTCCTTTTTTCTCTTTTACCTTAACTCTTGAATCCAAACGCACCCTTAATTTCAATTCCTATTCCATTCAAATGAATTGGGCATTATACAAATGTCAAAGCTATGGCCCATGAGGCAGTGACAGAAACATAGTATATGGCGGACTCGAACAGTGGACAGCACAACACTCACCCACTTTGTGATAAGTCCCTAAAGCACACATTCATGAACCACCTATGACATAGGAAGCAAAAAGAAAAAAATCATACGCATACAGTTAACAAAAATAAATACAGCAAATGTTGAAGGCCTCTTTTAAACATGAAAGCTAGCAAAGAACGATATGGCCCTGCATGCCAAAATATTGTACAGAATCAACCAAACACATTTTCTTCTAAACTTGATTATATCTTATGATTTCAAGCTTCCATTTCTTGTATTCTGTACAACAAATAGAGAGAAGAGTTATCAGGATTGTTTACATTTCTCAATGGTGCAATTTTAAACTGATTTCAGCGATAATGAATGAATAGTAATTTTCCTCCACTATTTATAAAGTTTTTTTGAANGTATGTGTGGGTGTGTGGTGTATATATCTATATATATATATAAATGGAGAGAGAGGTGTGGCCGTGTGAGTAAGAAAGAAAGAAAAAAAATAGTATCAAATAATAAATAGAAGAGAAAAAGTTGCAAGTGTTATTGTACGGTTTCGACACTCACCTCATGTATTAAATAAAGGGAAGAGGAATAGAGAAAATCATACAGAAAAAACTTAATATGGTTCGGTGCCTTAAGAACTACTTCACGGTCCCTTTGGAACAACTTCACTATAATTGTATATTTTACACGGACAAAATTGTAAAACCTCTCTAACAATTATAATTTTTCAACAGAAAAATTATAAACTCTCTCCCAAACATAATTTTTGTACGGAAAAATTATAAACCCTCACCTTACCACTCTCAAAACTACATTTTGGTGATGCTCACACAACACGCCTAGCTCATGAAGGAATTACCTCTACTTATAAGCAATTCACTTTGTCTCCTCAATCTCGCAATTTAATGCATATCCACCACTTCCTTCAATTTCCAATCACTTTGATTCTTCAATAAAAAATTGATTAGCAAATCGGTGCAACATATCAACCGTCATAAATATTTTGATTTTGAATGAGAAAAGCCCAACAGTTATAAATGAAGATAATAACAATTATTATTTTTTCTGATAATTTTTTATATTTATATTAGAGTATACGTAATTATAAATGTTTGAGTATAGATATGTTAGTAATTGAAAAGTTATTGAAATGGAATAGGGATTTTAGTGAAATAGAATTTTTGTTTTTTTGACAAAATAAACAATCAGTGATACTTTAGCTCCAATATCATAATAATATTGGAAGATATCAAATTAAGCCACATATCCCAAAAAAAAATTAGTCAAACCATTCATTTCATTATATTAATAACATTTTCATTTCATTAACTTCCATACATATATGAATGTGTTGAGTCTTAAAATCTAATCTAATATATCTAATATATCTAATATATAGGACTAAAAGTAGAGGTGTATTAGATTGATTGTCTATGGCTGTCATGTGGCAGGTAGCATTTACCGTCTTAATGACTAATTGGCCAATTAGAGATAGACACGTCTGCATTTTGCAATAAATTTTCAGTGTCAATAAATGTTGACAATTAATATTGCATGCATGGAAGCTTAGTTGGCATTCCAAAATAATGACTAGGACTATAAGCGGCCAATTGTCAAGTTGACAATTGTCATGTAATCATTAATTGATCACACATTATTTTCCCACGGGTCCTGTCATCGATTTCAATATAGCAATTTGTCAACTTTGAATAATCACATTGATTACATTGGACAAATTAAGAATGTGTGATCAATGACAATTATGTGGCTTCAATTTATATATAGTATATTATTCAGAGTTGTCAGCAACAAATTACACAAAAGGTATTCTCCAAAGATAGATTGCTATAATCATGATCAGGATTGACATTGTCATTAACAAAATTCATATGTTTGTTTCAGAGATACTTACGTTTCTGAAATCATATTGAGTAGTTCATGCCATAAATTACGTTTGTTGTTATGGCAAATTAATGATGATTGGCATTTCAAAAAAAAACTTTATAAATAGTGGCAGAAAATTGCTATTCATTCATTATCGCTGAAATCAGTTCAAAATTGCACCATTGAGAAATGTAAACAATCCTTTAGTTGTGACTTCAATTACGTTTTATCTCAGTTTTTTCTCTTATTCTAATGTGTGAATGTTTCTTTGTTTCTATTTTGTTTGCTTATACCGAGGAAAGCTGATAACTCTCTGATTCAACACGCAAGAGAATATCTCTATGATTGATGAGGTACTATTTCTTGTCTCACAACTTAATATTATTTCACAATTTTCTCTCTA
Organism: Chamaecrista fasciculata; assembly: GCA_003254925.1. Classification (NCBI taxonomy): domain Eukaryota; kingdom Viridiplantae; phylum Streptophyta; class Magnoliopsida; order Fabales; family Fabaceae; genus Chamaecrista; species Chamaecrista fasciculata. Next base: position 156,680 of record QANZ01028622.1, on the reverse strand, counting down.
TTTGTTCTACAGAATACAAGAAATGGAAGTTGAAATCATAAGATATAATCAAGTTTAGAAGAAAATGTGTTTGGTTGATTCTGTACAATATTTTGGCATGCAGGCCATATCGTTCTTTGCTAGCTTTCATGTTTAAAAGAGGCCTTCAACATTTGCTGTATTTATTTTTGTTAACTGTATGCGTATGATTTTTTTCTTTTTGCTTCCTATGTCATAGGAATTGAAAAATGTAGTGTTCTGGGATGCCATTGTGAAAGAGCAAGAATTGTGCCGAGCAGGGAAAATTAGATTGGCATATGCGTCTTTCTTTGATTAATTTTGATTTTTGATTTAAGATTTGTGTTAATTAGCGCATATGCCAATCCATGCTGTGAAGGAAAATTTTGATTAATTAGCACAAGTCATGCGTCTTAGATTGGCATATATATGCGTCTTTCTTTGATTAATTAACAAAAATTATTAGTTGGCACCAAATCTTCCATACACAAATTAATTGTGATATAAAATCATGACATTGTCATCATTTTAATATTCTATTAAAAATATCTTAATTTAAAAATAAAAAATTAATTAACACAAATTATTAGCTAAAGAAGAGGGGCATAAGCCAATCTAATTTTCCCGCACAACTCTTGTGTTAATTAATCAAAGATTTTTTTTTTTAATTTAATTTGTGTTTATTAATATCCTAATAATTTTGCCCCTCTTCTTTAACTAATAATTTTTGTTAATTAATTTTTTATTTTTAAATTAAAATTTTTTTAATAGAATATCAAAATGATGACAATGTCACGATTTTATATCAAAATTTTTTTCTACTGGCTTTTTTTTCTTATTCACCCTAACTTGTGCTCTCATACAAATCCAATAATTTTGTCATTATAATTAATTGTTGATGAATATTAAAATGAGGGTAATTTATGAAAAAATTAGGGTAATTAGCAATTATGACAATATATGCAATTATGACAATAATTTCTTATTCATAATTAATTGGATTTTTCCCTTATTTGAAATATAATTCAATTTTTGAATGTGGTATTTGATATAATCACTCAATTTCCTCCTATCATTTAAGTCAATTAGATATTCAAACTTGTTAATTATCTTTTGTTATTGATCAGAGTTGATACGAGTACAGTAACATTTGTTTAAATACGAGTACATAATATTTGTTTAAATACAAAGTTGTAAAATATACATTCATACGATTTTTCTTATAAAAATATGAATGTTTTGTTTCTTAATCTAGAGAGGATGAAGTTTTAATATAACAAAAATAAAATTAGATAATTATAAGAATCTTGTGAAATTTTTTAAAAAAATATAGAAACATATTTTTTATATTATTTTAAAATACCCAATAGTATTCATAGAATACGGGTACGAGTATGTATCTAGTACAAGTACGACACCATTTTTAGAGTACCCATACTTCATGCCCTAGCGGGTACGAAAATACGTATGCAACGTTTGAAATAATTCAAAGTATAAAATTATGAGATAAGTTTTATTCTGATCCTAAAACTATTTTTTATCCTGTTTTGGGCTTCAAATTTTCACATTTGTTCTACCCTTATTTATATAAAAAAAAAACACAAAAAAAAAAAATTTGAGTTGATGACTTGATGAGTTGATGCATACGGTAGGAAGTTATGGATTGTTGTAACTTGTAACTCACATTCATGAAACCACGTAGTTAGTTTTTTATTTTTACAATTTTTTAATTGAGTATGATTTATGTATTTAGTTTTGATTTTTTAATTTTTAAATTGCATATTTTTGACCGACCAGAAGCACCCTCAAACAGATAATATAATATACTAGTGTGCTTTGCATGCCCGTTATTAATTTAAATTTAATAATTATAAATTTAAATATTTTTTTAAAAAGATTATTATACTTTTAATAAAAATTCAAGTTTTTGTTATAATATATTTTTATTTTTTTAATAATAATTTTTTTTGTTTGATGTTGTGAGAACTTTTTTTTTTAGCCATCAAAATAGTGGGAAGTTACTTTACTCCCTCCACTATTGTTTTGCTCTTTTAATATNAGTATTTATATTTAATATATTAAAAATAATTATTTATTGGGTCATCCGGTCCGACCGACAGTTCAACCGATTGAACCAATCAGACCGTGAACCGAATGCTTGTCCGAGTCTCTATCCGGTTCGGTTCTAACAACACTGGCTCCAACTAGAGTAATCACGCGTTTGGTACACAGATTGAAAAATTAGTCTCAGGAATATTGTATTCCCAGGAATAGCGTAATTTCCTAAAATAGCTATTTTCTAATCCCACCCTAGCGGGTGGGATTAGTCTAATCTCATGATATGAGATTATTTTTCTCATCCAAAATGACTTTATTACCCCTAATTAATTCTTTCTCTACAAACCGTTGTCACTTTTCATCTTTGTGATTCTACAACTCTCTCCCGCCTTGAAGTGTAGAAGAAATTTTAATTATGATATAATTATTTCTTTATGATATAGTATTTTTCTCATGAATTGTTTTGAATAATTTCTACATTTGATAAACTATTAGTTGAGAATAAAAAGTCAAGGGCATATTTGTAAAAGTATTAAACATTCCTAGGAATATCAAAGGTGAACCAAACACAAGATTGTAATATTTCTGGGAATATTGAAAAATAATCCTAGGATTATTTTAACTCATCCAAACAGACATTCTTATAATCTTGAGAATCTTAACGTGATTCCCGAGAATGAAAAAATAATTCATGCACCAAACGCCCCCTTAATGTCATGTATCAATTATATCGTAAGTAATATGTTCCTATAAATTTGAATTTTGCTTTTCCTCTATCTTTTTTTAATTTTTATGTAAATTATGAAATTGTGGAAAAATTATTTCATTTGATTATACGTATTAAGTTTGGCTATGAAGTGTTAGATTTTTTTTTATTTTTCTTTATTATTAAATTAGCTTGGTGTAATATTAATTAAAGGAAAAACAAGTAAAAAGATACTAAAGTGCTAATTAAGTTTAGTATTAATCTAAAATTAAAGAAGAACAGGATATTGTAATTCTTCTCTCTTAGCCCTTCATCATGTAACTTTGACTTTGAATGCAAATGAATAATATTTGTATAACATTCACAAACTTTTTCGTTGCAATATGTCTCCGTTTTGACTAGTTTTTGTCTTTTGGTTCATTTAGTTTTAGTGTTTCATAAAAATTCCCAATGAATCCATGAAAATAATTACCATTTGGATGACAGTTGTGGGACATTCTCTTTGTGTTTTTCGTTTATCCATGTTTTGGGGACTTTTGTGTAATTTTCTGCATGTTTTAGGGATTGTTTTGTAATTTCATGCATGTTATGGGGACTGTTCTGAAACTTTCTTGAACTGTTTAGGACTGTTTCACAATTTCTCTGCATGTCTGGACTGATCTGCAACTTTTCTGGACTGTTTAGGTCTGTTTTGCAACTAAACTATGTTGTTTGGGACTGTTTTGCAATTTCGTGAACTATTTATGATTATTTTCAATTTTTCTCCATGTCTGGACTGTTCTGCAATTTTTGGAATTGTGTTAGACTTATGTGAAATTAATTTTCTGCTTAACTAAACTATAATTCCTCTGAACTATGAGGATTGATATGAAATTAATTATTGATTGTTGGGAGTAAATTACATTTTGAACCTGGATTGAATTGCAAAAAGATTGCATGGAAGTATAATTGATTTTGGAACTGTGGCTCATGTGGACTAATGTGAATTGGGGGAGATTTCTAAATTACATTTTTGTTGAAGTCTATTAAAAGGAAAAAAAATAAGTATTCTTTTTGTGAATTTTAAAATAAATGGTCAATTTAAGATTCTATTATCTCACCCAAATGAAAATTCAAAGACTATTCCTCTTATTATTATCTCACTCAAATACCATTTAAGTTTCATTAAATCTCGAATAGTCTAAGCCATTTTTGTTTTCTAAAGTTAAAAAAATGAATGGGAAAGGTCAATAATAATATTTTGCTTTTGATTTAATTTTTTTTAGCCCTTAAGTAGGAAGAATGTGTCATGTAAATAAGCAAAAAATCAATTTTTTAAAAAAAAGTAATAAAAATTAACAATATCACATCCCTTGATTTTCTCTTTTTAGTAAAATTATTTTAAAATTGATTATTTGAAATAATAATAATAACTTATAATTAATGACTCTAGATTGTCATAATTATGATATTAATTTAAAAAATCATGGTATAATTTCAAACTCAAATAGCATAAAAATAATTATTTTAAATGAAGATAATGATATATTATCATTAATGCAGAATGATTTATCATAATTCTAATTTCAATTTAAAAAAATATTTTATTTCTTGCAAAATTGACAATATTAGATAATAGTAATATACCTTATCATCAGTACAAAATAAATGATCATAATTCTGATTTTAATTTAAAAATTTATTTCAATTATCATAACTTTTCAATTTGAAAAGTTAATGTCATGTATATATATTGGAGTTAAATTTACCAATTATCTATTCTTATAAATTTAAATTTTGCCTTTCGTCTTTTTTTTTTAATTTTTATGTAAATTATGAAATTGTGGTCAAATTTATTTCACTTGATTATACTATTAAGTTTGATTATGGTGTGTTAGGTTTTTTTTCATTATTATTAAATTAGATTGGTTTAATATTAATTAAAGGAAAAACAGGTAAAAAGACATTAAAGTAATATCGACCAATAGAATAGCGCCACATACTAAAAACTTTCTCAGAAATTAATTTTCATCAATGGTCGTCAATAATTGTGTAAGAGTAATTTAGGATTAGGAATATCATGGACCAATGGTATAATGAGAATTGGTCAATGTTTCTCATCTCTCACTAATAAAAATTTAGCGCACACATTAAATCATGTAAAAAAAATTAACTTCAGTTCTTTTCCTTTTCTGTGGCTATTAGGTATAAAGAATCTAAGTGCAATATCATTCAATCCAATAATCAAGTTATGTAGGATTATAGGTAACACAATTTAGATGACATCAAAAATTCTCTCTCTCATGAGAGTCGAGTTTTCTCTCAAACCCCTCCATGTGAGGGATCACCTCTCTCTTTCATGAGAGATTTCACCCTATTTCATATTAGGGTTATCGGCGTTGCCTCCCAGCTTTGGCCTTCTGTGGCGGTGCTCTTTTCTGTGTGTCTTCTTCAGCGGTTGTCCTTCCTAGATCCGTGTCCTCTTTGCTCGTGTCCGTGTGTTTTCTGCGACGGCCGACGGGTTTTGTGGCGGCAGTGTTCTGGATCTGGGATCTCACGACGTTGATCTGGTTTGGGTTTTTTTCTTTTCAGTTCTTTAGATGATTGTAGCTTTAGTTGGATCCCTAGATCCATTACTTTGGCAGTTGATTGTCTTGCCAATTTGTCTGACACGAAGATGGGTCCTCTTGGATGGGTTGCAAACCCCCCATCTTCGTCAATTGATGTTTTGTCTAGTGTTGTTGTTGATGCTAGGCAGGAATTGGATTATTTTCCTGTATTTTTGTTTATACTGTGCTTGGCTTTGCCTTGCTTTTAAATGAATTATGTTTCAAGCCAAAAAAATTTTAACTAAATAAAAAATATTTTTTTTTATTATGGGCCAACGAGTTTGGATGGGCTGAGTGGGCTCAAAATTTTGGAACCCATAGTTCAACTCAAACCACAACAAGTTCAAATTTTTTTAACTCAAATAAACCAATCCATTAGGTTTTGGTTGATTGGCGGGTTGGTCCTACCTATTGAATACCGCTGAGCATCAGTGACAGATTAGTAAGATTCAAAATATTTCCATGAAATACTTCCATGTAATGCATCTTAGATCAAGTCTCTTTGTTTATTCTCTAATATGGAGAGAAATGGAGAGACTCTAAAAGGAGAGGATACATTCCCTATATATATATATAGGCAAAAGTAATTTTGGTACCATTAATGTATGTGGTCAGTTTCAGTTATACTCCAAAAGTTTTTTTGGTCAATGGCACCCCCAAAATATGGGGTCAATTTCAGTTATACCCTCAAAGTTTCTTTGAGTCAATTGTACCCTCAAATTGGGGGTACAAAAATGACACAAAAAAAATTGGGGTATAATTGACACTAACAAGAAAAACTTGGGGTATAATTGACTTAAAAAAACTTTTGTAGTACAATTGAAACTAATCTCATGCTTTGGGGGTACGATTGATCCAAAAAAAAAACTTTGGAAGTACAACTAAAGCTAATCTCATACTTTAGGAGTACCAAGAGTATTTTTGCCATTAAATATATACAAAACATTCTAAAATTTAGTTTTCAGCATCAAACAATTATGATTTTTCATTGTACGTAGATTTTTACATATATAAGAGATGGAAAGCTATTTTAATTAAGGTTAATAGGTTATAGAGCCATAATTATGTCTTTATTAATTAAAAAAAATTACTATTGAACATTGTGAGTATAATATTAATTTGAATGATAAATTTAAAGTGGGACCTTTTAATTTATATTATGAAATGAATTAATTGAAATGAATATGCATGAATAATATTAAAAAGTGCTTTATGACCTAAATGATAATCTTTAATTATAATATATTTTCGTCAAATAAAAACAAAGATAAATAAATTTAAGACTGATTTCAACCAAAACTTATTACTGTTTTTCTTAATTGATCAAATCAAATATGTATGCTAGGGTCAAAACTTTATTAGAGATTAGAACAAAATTTTTATAATCTTTTTAGTTGTTTTTACAACACGGTTTGTGCTTTGTGGTCATAATAAATCTATTAGTTGACAAATTCATGTGAAATATGTATATGCAATATGTTTTATCTATAGGGGTTAACTAAAGGATAAAGTTTGGAAGGTTACCAATGTGATGCACCAATCATGCTACTCACGAACATTGGCAGATCGTTGGGGTTGTGCAACGGAACTCGAATGATAGTCCCAAGGTTAGATGAGCATGTAATTGAAGCTATTCCTTTGTCAGGGAAGTATGTAGGAAAGAAATTTTTGATTGGAAGAATGTTGATCACACCTTCAAATAATAGGTTACCGATGAAGTTTCAACGACGTCAATATCCTTTTACAATATATTTTGCTATGACAATAAACAAGAGCCAAGAATAGTCTTTGTCTACTGTAGTTCTATACCTTCCACGACCTGTTTTTACACATAATTAGTTATACGTTGCACTGTCAAGAGTTTGATCTAAGTCAGGCATCAAGAGTGGGCAACACACGGGTCAATGCCTAGATATAATTTATGTTCATATATGACAGGTTATATGTGAGTATGTCCAGCAAATATTGTAGGATATATTGTAATTGGATGTTTACTACGTATTACAAGATATAATTTTATAATTAAGATAAAATGTATGTGTGCCATATGTTGGAGATTGTGCCCTAGGGCCAATCATTTTATTTGATAAATATATTGTGAACATATTATTAATTTATGGAAGATAAATTAATGTGTTGTCATATTATTTGCATGTTTACTATGATAACGTCCATGATTAATTATGAGATAATTAATCTAAAATTGTCCCTGGTCGATTATTTTTGTGGGAGCAAAAATGAACTAAGACCAGCATGACCTCGGTGCATGAGATGCACGCACTAGATGCTGGGACGAGAGTCATGGTGCAATTACGTAAGGTGGTTACGAATTGCTGGACTGACCCGGAGAGTCCTGCATGGGTTTAGTCATCAGCTAGTCTCTCCTAGTACGCCTGTAGCGATGCCTTTGACCTGAGGTCAATGACTATTCCAGCGTTGCAGTTGTCAGTCTTTGGCTTAGTCTAACGCTGCCCGTAACAGGGTAGTTATACGGGCTGAGTACGGGACTGGTTGATTGCTCTGCAGTGGGATGTGGATTGGCCAAAATGGGATTTTGTCCCTCATTAATTTGAGAGATATCTAACTGGCGCCCTCGATGAGTCTGTCCAGGAAAATGCGTGGCCACGCGGGAATTGGGACTTACTCAAGGAATCGAGAAAGTTGAGGTTTGGATTATGGATGACATACCTGTGCCTAGTCCATGACCAAGATATCGTAGGACAAACGGATCACGTACACGGAGGTACTGAGGTTAAGTCGTTCTTCCGGTTACCGAACGATCACTCACGGATTTTGGGTAGTTGTGATGGCTTGCTAGAGTCCGCTCACAACTTGTAGGTCATGGGGATGCCCTACTGCCATTATTGCGTGGGGCCTGCTGGGTCACACACGGGCAGGATCTGATCACCATTCGAGAGGGACACGAATTAGGGTTAATTCGTGGGTCACGCGAGTGACACGATTTAAGACACAGAGGAAATGTCTGGGACATTAGGTCTGGTCTTAATTAATCTACAGATGACATATTTAGATTTGTGGGACAAATTTAAATATTAATAATTGAATATAATTAATGAGATTAATTATAGGCAATTTAAATATTAGGAAAATAATTCTGGATAATGTTCCTAAGAGTTAGGAAATTATTGAATTATAAAAATTCCTAATAAATAGGAGAGGGTGGCGCCTCTTGGGATATTTTTTGGTTAAATAAAAATGTTTTATTTAATTCAAATAATATTTGAAATTCAAATGGAGATTTGAAATTCAAAAGATTTGGTGATATCTTTTTAATATCTTTGGTGAATCAAAAATTAGAGGTTTTTGATTAATTAAATTCCAAAGATAATTAAAGGGGATTAGGCGCATGGATGGTGGGTCCCATTGGGAGATTTGATCTCTCAATTTGATTCCCTAAGATTGCATTTTGAATTTAATTATAATATTAAGGTAATATTATAATTATAAATTCAAGGCCTAAAATAATTATATTATCAAAAATATCTTTATTTTAGGAATTATTAAATCACCAAATATTTTCCCTATATATAGGGGGCAAGTCGACTTGCCCCACATGCTAAGCATAAAAACCCTAGTTTATTTTTCCTCCTAAGAGTTAGAGAGAAAAAAATTCCTTTGCGCACACATTAGAGAATTTCGACTTTCTCTAAGAGTTAGAGAGAGAATTCGAACTTCCTCTAGAATTAGGATTTTGAGAGAAGAATAGGCAAGAAGGAGTTCTTGTGGGGGGATTCTTCTTAGCGCCACCTCTAAGTCTGAATTATCAAGAAGGAGTTCTTGAAAATTCAGAGGTCTGTAGATTGGTCCCGGAAATTCTTTTGAGAAAAGAATTTGGAGGCTAGCACCTCGGTCATCAAAGAAACTGTTCGTGTGGATTACTGGCAGAGGGAGAACTCTGGGAGTGGATCCGTGGAACTCGCCCCGTACAACCATCGTTTTGAAACTCTGAGGTATAACACTAACCAAAAGTTTTAAATTCTACTAGCGGATCCGTTCGGGAATCATAGGACCTAGGCGTTTTTTTAATTATTTACTTTTTGCTTCCGCTGCCTTAGGCGCCTAGGATTCCCAACACCATAACTGTAGGAGCTTATGTATGCAAGTTTATTAGATCCGTTGGTAATTTAGCTAATATTACATATTATGTATCTGTTGAATGTATGCATGTAAAGGAATATATTTTCTGCATCTTTATGTTGTTCTATTTATCACATTTTATAGGTGACGAGAAGATTTACTTGAGTTCTGACAGTATATGCAAACATGATGATAAGGCTGAGATGTTCTCTGAGTTGTATACCACTAAAGTACTCAATTCAATTAAAGGTTCCGATTTACCCATGCATAGTATTAGACTCAAAGTTGGTGCACCGATCATGTTACTCAGGAACATAGATAAATCTTTGGGGTTGTGCAATGGAACTCGAATGATAACCTCACGTTTGGATGAGCATGTTATTGAAGCCATTTCGTTGTCAGGGAAGTCTACAGGGAAGAAGATTTTGATTGGAAGAATGTTGATCTCTCCTTCAAACAATAAGATACCGTTGAAATTTTAGAGACGGCAGTATCCTATCACAATCTCTTTTGCTATGACAATTAACAAGAGCCAAGGTCAGTCATTGTCTAATGTGGGACTATTGATAACTCTAATAATTTAGAGTTATTTGGTCATAATCTCAAGTCATTTCGGGGCTTTTATCCATGTTTTATTTATTAATAAAGCTTATTAAGTGAGTATTTAGTGTTTTATTAGTTATAGATGTTTATTTTTTAGTTTTAAGTTTTAGTTTGATTTATTTTCGTTTTATATTTTCCAAGTTAACCAACGATTTCGAGCACCAAATTTATTGAGTTTTTAATGTTTCAGGACCTTGAATTGAAGCTTAAAATGCCTACAAGATGTTGAGAGGTCCGGGGTTCTCCGTACGAAGCGAATCGGGGTCAAAATGAAGATTTTAGTGCTGCTGAAAAATCCTCCTCGCCTAGGCGCCCATTTGAGCGCCTAGGCGCCCTGTCCTGTGCCAGCTAGGATTAATGAAGACATCTCGCCTAGGCGAGGTGCAGCTCGCCTAGGCGAGTCGCGACAGCTTTTAGCGATTTTTGGGGCAGATTCGGATCATTATTCGAAGAGGCACTGAAGGAGGCGCAAGAGACGAACCCTAGAGCAAAAGTAGAGGGCGAAATTGCTTGGCAAGCTTGGATTCTCGCTGGGGAAGCACGATTTTGGTGGATTTAGGTGAAGAAAGTGAAGATTTGGAGCTTCTCTCTTAGGGTTTCTTCTCTTTTCTTCTATTTTCTTCTTCTTTGTTTCATCATGATTGTTGATTTCTTTTGTTTTGGAATGTTAGGCTAAACTTTATAGTTCTCTAGGATTAGAACTTCTTAGCAATGTAGATTAACTAATTGTTTACTTTGATTATGGATGTTTTTGATGTTAAAGTTCAATTAATGAGTATTATGTTTTCTCCTTCTTTGTGTGGCCACCAATGTTGGGGATTCTTATGAATTGCTTTGATTTATGCTTGAAAGAGATTAATTGAAGCTAGGTCTTGCATTGATTGCCTCTAGATTTCATTTTCTAATGGAATTTGTTAATAGGATAGGCATATACCTATTAGCCTAGGGGAACCCAATTGAACTTGAACTTAATGCAATGATATAGTTGGTTCACCATAGAAATATAGGTGAGTTAATTAGATTCAAGAGACTTATAATTGACTGAAAGGTAATTATAGGTAATTAAGAGTTCAGGGTTAGCTTTGCCATTATCGTAAGTCTATATTCAGAGTAGTTAATTAGTTAAGTGAAATTGCTAAGAAGGGATAATCCTAGGGAAGTCTTTTACACTTGAATTCTAGGAAGTTCTTTCGGTGTTCAATTTGGAACCTGTTTATTGCAATTTAGTTTTATTCAGTTGAATCTTTTATCGGAATTTGGTTGCTTAAATTAAATGAATCGCTATAGCCTGTGTTTAGAGTGAATTCGCAAGTTCTCGGTGGGACGATACCCGGTGCTTAAGTTTTTATGCTACTTCGGTAGTGTACGCTTGCACTTGGGCTTATAAATTTAAAACTTGCTTTAAAAAGAAATAACCCAACAACTATACCTCCCACGCCCTGTTTTTACTCATGGCCAATTTAAGTTGCATTGTCAAGAGTGTGATCCAGGTCAGGCATCAAGATTTTTATTTGCCACTCTTCAAGTGAGGAATCATCAAGGATCACCGAAAATGTTGTATACAGAGAAGTTTTTCAAAATGTCAAGTAAATTTCTATGTTTAGATACATATAGACACCTGTTAGTATAATTTTATCATACCTACAAGATGATCATTGTTTTTTTAGTTGAGGTTGCTTTACAGGAAACTGTAATGTATCAAGGACGTTTTTGTTATGTTCATACATGACAGGTTATAGGTGAGTATGTTGAGCAAATATTGTAGGATATTTTGTAATTGGATGTTTACTACGTATTGAAAGATATAATTTTATAAGGCTTAAGTGCACTTTTGGTCCCAATACTATGACTAAGGTTTCAATTTGGTCCCATAACTATTTTTGTTGCAGATTTGGTCCCAAACCTTCGCAAAAAGTTTCACCGTTAGTCCCCTGGTCACTTCCGTCCAATTTTCGCCGTTAAGTGTGACGTGGCAGTCTGACTGGGATGCTGACGTGGCAAAATCAAATGAGATGGAGTAAGTTAGGATCAATATGTAACATTTCATAACTTCTCTGGACTGAACGCATAATT